>JASDQU010686663.1:27657-39796 GCA_032191745.1 Picea mariana
AAAAGGAAATATTTTGAGATAAGGGTTACCTGAATAAGGAGAGATATGATGCTCTCTGACATTTCTCTGGGTCACAAACGTTTCTCGATCTGAATATGTCAGAACCTAATAAAGATCAGGGTGTATTTTGATACGGCTTATGGAAGATGCTAGGTTGTCCTTCTGTGGAGTCGTTAGGTGAAAGATTAACAACCAAGTTCCTGAGGCCTATTCATCATCAAGTCTTAGAGATTGCAATGTCGTATCCCAAGGAATATTTCTTCAACTTGCATCCCCATAAATGGTGTCATTTTGGATGTTATCCTTGTAGATTTTCCATATTGTTGTTGGAATGATGCTGAGGCACACCAGGGGCCAAGATTCGGGATGAATATTAACGCCAGATAAGCAGTAAAAGTAATTGTGCAATGCTTTACGAATTTTTTCCCTCTCTCTCTCTCCTGCCTTTAAAATATTAGGACCTCAAGCAACTCTTAGTTCAGCTGAGAAATACTCTCAACTATTAGAGGAACTTGTCCATGATTATCTCAGACAATCAAGCTTGAAAGGAGGATGAAATAGTGGATTATAGGAAAAATAGAATAAAAATACAGGGCACTATTAAAAATGAATCATGCATCCTATAGAAAAGAACAATGTGCTGAGCAATTAAGAATTCAACAACTCTAACATATACACACAGATAAAAAAAAAAAAATCTTCAAACTATTGACATATTCACACATTTAAATACATGGAGGTACCCTTTGCATATCACTTAAATGCACAAAGAAAATGAAAAGAACTGGTCATACATTTAGAGGAAATCAATTATGTGTCATTACTAGAAATCATATAGTAACACTGAACATGGTGAATGGATTGATGCTTGAGATTTTGTTTATCAAATCTGATGCAAGGAAAGAAAAAGTGGAAGGAGATTCTTTACAAGAACACAAAAAACTGTAGGAAGGAGTTACAAACTGAAACTTAAATGTAGGGGATGAATATTTGGTTTCCTACTAGATTTATCAACTAACTGTGCTCAAGGTTTCAGTGGTCAAATAGCTATGGTTGCAAGAAACTATTAAACTCCCCAAAGTTCCAACCTCAACAATGGGTTACCTCATTGTCTTTTATTTCTCTCGCTCACGCCCTAAAACTGCTTCTCGAAATCATTTCCATCTTCTTAATTCTTTAGCGATTTTCCTCCTGGTAAAATTTGATTTACCTTCACCTTGGTGAAATTATGTTATGATGAGATCATGGATTAGTTGGAGATTCGCAAGCCAAGATATCAATTATTATTTTTCCCTTAAAAAAATCCATGTAATCATTTACCTTACTGTAACAACTTCAAATCAAAATTGCATAGGCGTGAGATTCAACAGCTGTTGGATAAAAATTGATCCGCAATATTGACCATTGATCAAGGTTGTTCCCATTGGAGTAATTAAATTATTCCCAGGCATAAAACCTCAGTATCCATCAAATATATCTTTGGCAGGTGATCATGACCAATGATAAGAGGATCAACTATCATAGTGCTTAAGGGTAGGGCCTAAATGGAGAATCCAACAAGAGAAACTTCAAGGGGCATGATGGATAAATAAAACTTGGACCATTGATTTGGAATCTAATCCAATTCTAGTCATTGAAAAATATTGATTGAAAACCAGCATTCCCTAAGGTTTCGATGTCCCTAAGATGACATTGGATGGGTCCCGTGAACACATGGCATATTGGTATTGATCTGACATGTGCCTTGCTGGAAATGACGTCATGCATACGTCATTGGGGATAAGCTTCCATTTATCGTCACTTACATAGGAGAGGAACCACGATGGATATTATCTCATTGAACTCACTCTCCTTTACCACATATAGATCGTCCTTCAGAGGTGCACCCATTGGATTTATCCAGAGCCAGGATCCATGAGGGACATCGACAAAAGAACTTCGATGATTGTTAATCTGGAGCTATGGGTAAGATCGGATTTGGTCCATCCATTGGAGGTTCCCATTTGAAGTAGTTGGGGTATGGGTTGCAAATGTGACTCCAAAGAGGGGACTCTGGAACTGCATCTTGATCGTCAGTCTAGAAATGAGCACATGATGAGATCTGAGCTATGGGTCAGGATGTGGTCGAAAAAAAAAATTGGAAAAGGCAAAGATTTGCATGTTGACACCAACCTAGAAACATGGAGGCATTTCATTGGCCCATGTTGGCACTATTGTGGAAGGTGAGAAAGACACATGTCACCTATTTTTGGTGTATTGACCTGTGCATGTGACAGGTTTCACATGTCCACGTGGCAGTCACTAATTGGCTCGTACAATGAATTTTTGGTGGGAATAATGTGACACTCAACCAATATTCTTTAATACTTGAGGACATATCTAGACCATTGATCGATATTGTTGAAAAAAGGGTCCGATTGAAACTGGACCATCCATCGTAGGTGCCCATTCGGAGTGCTACAGGATCAAATTCAAATGGGACTCTGAGAAGGTGATTGTAAAGTAAATAATGATCGTCTATATAGGATATAAGGACAACTAAGAACCATTGATATTTCCTTGGTCCAAAAGAAAAAAATGACTAAGGCATGAACATTATTATGTTGACATCACCCTTGACATGTGACACCTTCTCATTGGTCTGCACTAGCACCGATGTGGCAAGAAGGTGTGACGTGTATCACCCATATTCAATACATTTACCTATGTATGTAGTGGGTTCCACATGTCCATGTGGTAGCTTAAAATTCACTCTAATAGTGCCTCACTGGTGTGCTAACATGACCCCTAGTCCAGAGGCTTTAAAATTTTGAGAGAAAATTTGGACCATTGATTTTCTCAGGGGAACCACTGATGATTCTTATCGAATCTTTATCATTCATCGGTGATGCGCTCATCGGAGTGATCAAGGGTTAGGTCCCAAGGGGAAATTCAATGAGGGAAATCCGATGACCGTTGGTTTAAAATGTCAGGCACACGATGAGATATGAGTTATCAATCTTCCAGGGTCTGAAATACTCCCAAAATGTTGGTTCTTGGTTCATGGGCTATGATCCTATGATAAAACCCCTTGGCTAATGGAGTTAGCCCCTTCTCATGCACGATAAGCTCCTTTTTGGACTGTGACAGGCCCCTTTTGGACCATGGAAAGCCCCTTTTGGATTGCAACAAGTCATGAGGGCTTATTTGTTTCCTTATGCACACAAGGGGCATGGATTTTCTTGTCGATTCTTAATTCTTCCTTTAGGGAAAATTGACTTTGAGTTCCATAGAGGCTCCTGAAACTCGACTATATGTCTTTAAATTGCTATATCTCGGCCTTACAACTTCAATCATCCTTCATTTAACTGCAAGAACAAATATAGTACTAGCAAGTAGCACAAGAAACATTGTGGTTGTGGGAGGGAAATATGGCATAGATGGAGACCACTAAGCTTGTCTCCTAGATCAAGGATGCTCACTACCAAGTTATGCTTATGAAAGAAGTTAGAGGAAATAAAGATTTTACCTTTATAGATTAATATGGAATACTTGGTGGATATGAAACACACCAATATAGTAATAGAGAAAGCCTTAGAATAATTACAAAACTTTGAATATTGACCAAGGAACATTGCACCAAATATATACAAGTATGCAAGGATGCAACTAGAAATATTAAGATACAAAAGTCCCAAAACAAATCCTCCACTTGCAACACTAGGATACTAGTTCTTCCATCCTAGTGCCTCAGTAAACCATCCTTTAATTATAGTGGAGCCTGAAGAGATAAGAAACATTCAAATTGACAAAATTTGAAGATATCTTCTAACCTTGTATAAAAAAAATTGATAAAGTAAGTGTAAAGTTTTGTTAATTTTACATCCATCTCCTCCCTTCTTCAGGACAAAGAAGACTTTGAGGTTGGGGGAGATGTTGTAGGAGCCTATTCAAGTAGTTGAGTAGGCCAATGAGTTGAGTATAAATGTAATTATAAGATTTAACTAGAAGTAACTTCATAGTCAAATTTGGGCCAACTCAATCCCATATGCATTTGGTTGTGACTCTCTTATCAATTAATCCTCTTATTTGTTATTTTATTCATGATAATTGATTGAAACTCCAATTTTGGATAATGAACAAGAAAATGGTTCAATTTCGTAAATTTCTATGAATAAATTTAATATAAACTAAGTTAATGTGGCCATTTTTAATACCAAGAGGTGTACCTATTAAAGAATTTGACAATTCTAAGCTTTGGAGATAATGTTTTCCAATGAATTTTTTTTTCTAGGTTACACTGCTTGGGGAAAACCCTTGAGAACTTCCCCTCATTTCATGGATGGTACCCAAGGTAAACCCTAGAATATTTAGGGCATAAGTTCGGTCAAAAATAGGGATCGAATCCATTACAACAATATACTCATTAAGATCTCAACATGTCACTTGCAAGAATTGAACCCGGGTGGGGAGGATTGTTGGGTATGAGTTGGGTTCAGGGGGGCAAAATCCCCCCGTGTGGGGGTCCGGGGGAAACGCCCTTGTGAATGTTTTTTTTCCTCGGGAAACATGTTGCATTTTCGCCTCGATTTTCATGTCCATTGTTGGGTAGTTTTTTGACACATGGTTTTTGCCAATGGTTTTCTATTTATGGTTAAAGAATTAGGGTTTTTGAATAATCCAGGTCATTGGGTTAGGGTTTTGGCTTTCGTTGTCTCCTGTATGTATATTGTATTGTAAACAATGTATCACTATGAATGAATATAGAATATGTTGGTTTTCCCGACTTGGGTTTCCAAGGGAAAAATCTCTGTGTAATATTTGTATTTTCCATTGTATATTTTTTGTTCTTTTACTGAAAATCTGTTTGCAGTAAATATTGTACAAGTTTAAAATCTACAAGGATAACAATCATTCCTACCAACCACCCAATCTAAACCCAATTGACATGGTTTTCCAATGAAATTATTAGATATCACTCACTATTTATGTAGATTGCCAGGTTATTTATATATTATAAACTGTTTAAGTAGTTTATGAAGGTTTTTTTATTTTTTCTTTAATGAGAACAATTTTATTTTTTTAAATAGTAAGAGGGTTACAAATTTAGCACTTTGGTTATACTTGTTGTACAATATATAACAAGAAAAATTAAGAGTAAGTATTAGGATATCTCATTTTGTCTTACTTAATCTCAATTCTCTTTAATTTCCAAGGTTGGTTATCTACTAAAAGGGTTACATCTTGGATTTGTTCAATGCTTTTGTTTCTTAGTGGAGTTACTTCCCACCTATATGGGGCGAGAATCCTTTGATCCAAATAGAAACAATTATTTTGTATTCTCTAAAAATATGGGCTCTTTACTTAGAGGTACCCTTAGGAGCGATGTCATTTTTTCCCTTCTACCTCTTAACTTCAATCCAACCCCCAAAATTTTCCTTCCAGAAAAAGGATCCCAAGTGGGGAAGCCAACATGATTTGTCTTGTGGAAACATATTCTTCCATAATATTTGTGAAGTTGTTAGGAAACTCCTTTTCTTCTTTTATTTCCATGTCCTAGGTGAAATCTACCACTTCTATTAAATGATAATCCCTTCCTTCCAAGAGGAATGTAGGAATACTCAAAAGTATCCATACTTTTCTTTACATAGGAAGTCACCAAGTGACTATACTCAAAACACATTCTACATATGAAATAAAACGTCTTGTAGTCTATTTTTTTTTCAAGACCTTCCCCTCTACCTAAATCAATATATCTCCATGTAGGACATTTTCAAAATTGACATATACACATAAATCAACATAGGTTGTGATATCTTGAAATAGTTTTGTAGGAAGAGGATGGTAGTGGAAACCAAGTGAGAAGCCAATCCATGTGTACTATTGAATTTTGTGGAAGCATAAATACCAAGTCAATTACACTAAGATATGTGAGCACTTCATGGCTCCCATGCATATGTTTATTTTATGTGAGCTTGTGCAATGTATGAGAGGTAAGACCATACAAATGATAAGAACAATTGGTGACTTGTATGTCATAGGGAAATGCATGTACATAAGAATATTTGGAGGCACCAAGTGTAATGTCCCTTTCCAAATAGGAGCTCTAGAGAGGAGGCTTAATGGTCTAAACTTCCCCATTAGACTATATCCAGGGCCAGAAAAGGGGTAAACAAGGTTACTAGAGGTCATTCCAGTCAAAGGTGTTATGTTCAAAAAGTGACATTGAGCTAAAATGGTTAAAAGCGCTTTTAAGTCATTATGAGATAAAAATAGAACAGATGAGCTAAAATTTCAAGTCAACAGAGAATAAGGGCTTCAATAGTGAATTAGGGTTTTAGAAATCTATAAGAGAAGAGTCAATGACTTAATTCATCATTATGCAGATTATGACGTGTCATTGAAGAGAGAGGCACATCCCAAGAAAGATAGTTTAGTGGATTCCAGGAGGAAGAAACCAGTTGGCTGATTTCAGCGTTGAGAGACACACCCTAGTCACCAGGAAGATCACACATGTCTTCCATCATTCTTCAGCAATAGTTACACAGAGTCCAACAGCAAGGGCGCACTTATCTAGGGTGAGGGTGCAACTCCTGAAGAGGTTAAGTGGATCGACTTGTCCCATCCGGGAGGAGTTCAGAGATTCCCCTTCTACCCAGTTGAGAGGAAGGCAAGGTGCATATTTTTCCCGGTTCCTCGTCATATTCCAATGGAGGAATCATCTGGGGTGCATTTTCTAGAATTAGAAGTGTGACACTTTTGGAGGACACATTTGGGGTTCCCGAGCGAGCATCAGATCAGATTCAAGGAAACCATTCCGACCCATTTCCCAGTAGACCAAGGCACTCATTTTGAGATACATCTCAGTCGATTCAGACGATGGAATCACTAGGATGCATTTTTCTAGTGAGAGAGAGGTTCATTCCCCCAGGGGGACCCATTCGGGGTCCTGACCTACTAGCAAAGGGGTTGGTCAGTTACCAGGCCTGAGAGATAGAGAAGGGCACACCATTTGGGGTAGTTTCCAGGACATTCTGAGAGGTATAGCCACCAGGGCGAACTTTCCATACTTCCAGCAATTACCGTACGAGATGCCATAGTTCAAGCTCATCCATTGATCCCACAATGCTCATCTATTATTGGGTATTATCATTTAGTTTTCGTATTGTATTCCGGATAATATCCTTTTTTATTTTGATCTAGCAGAGTGATTCATTTTATTCATCCACATTCGACCTTTGTACTCCACAAATATAACATAATATAAACTTTGCATTCTTTTGTCACATTTTTATTTGTATGATCATTTATATGTTGTAAAAAAATTAATCCCACACACACATTAGCATCATTTCCTAGACTAGCCAAGTCAGGAACATTACAGTGGTATCAGAGCTTTAGTCCTGCCAGCCTGTGACTAAAGATGATGAGTGCAGTAGAATACCCAGAGGGTCGTGAACAAGTAGGTGACAAATATGTCACTTCAACAGGTGTAGGGAAAGAAGGTCTAGGCCTGACTTTCCTCCTTTTCCTCCTAGCTCAGAGGAAGATGAAGAGGCACATAGACAAACAAAGAGAAGGGAAGCGCGAGGCATAGAGGATGTTAGGAGATAGATATGAGAAACTAGAGGGCAGTGGCAAGGCCCCCATGGAACCAAAGACAACTTTCATGCAGGTTATCAACAATATGTTAGCTAGTTAGTGGACCATGTCTCAGTCCTTGGCATAGGTGGTTGATATATTGGCTAGAGTGGGCACCCCAGACACACAAGCCCCACATGTAGCACAGGGGAACTCAGGAGTAGGCAATAGACCCCAGTCACCCACTCGCACATACACCTCTACGAGTAGGATTCCCATACCCTTGTTTCCCATTTTTCATAGGGCACCCCTGGTAGCAGCACAACCGCCGATAGAATAGAGGCCACCGACTCATGCAGAGGACATAGCAGAGTATCGGAGGGAGTACGCAACATTGGGTCGTGACTTCCATCGAGACATGACCCTATTCGAGTATTGTGGACTCAGACTCAGGAATCTCTCCAGAGAGCCACAGAGAGGAGGACCGTAACAGCAGCAGGGGCATAACATGGATTTCATCAGAAAAGTTGGTAAACTCACCATACCTTCTTTTGACGGATCGTCCAAATGCATCGCCAAATCTTGGGTACAGAAGCTATACACATACTACAAGCTCAATCAGATGACCGAGACAAAGGCCATCAGTTTCGCGACCTTACACTTTAAGGGTGAGGCACACGGGTGGTGGTATCATGCATTGGTGACATTGGGTCACAGACGCATCACGTCCTATAGGGAGTTCACAGAGAGGCTCATGGACAGGTTTGGCAGGATGGATCCCGAGATCCACTTCAGGGATCTAGCCTAGTTGAGACAAACTGGCATAACCGAGGTGTTCATCACATAGTTTTAGTGGGTAGCCGTGGCAGT
Source organism: Picea mariana (assembly GCA_032191745.1). NCBI lineage: Eukaryota > Viridiplantae > Streptophyta > Pinopsida > Pinales > Pinaceae > Picea > Picea mariana. The sequence goes on from JASDQU010686663.1 coordinate 36,088, forward strand.
GACAGATATATCAGAGCCCAAGTTGATCATGCTATTCACATAGGGACTCACAGAGCCTTTGAGAGGATGGGTGAAGGCATACATGCCTCCTACTTTGCAGGATAACATCCTTCGCACTCAAGATTTGGCAAACTCAGTTCCAATGACTAAAATCTTTTCCAAACCCTTCATACCCCAAAAGGATCGAGACATGAAGCCATTCTAGAGAGAATGGAAGGGAAAGGAGAAGTTGGATGATGAGACCAGGTGAGAGCTTATGAGGAAGAAGCTTTGCTTCAACTGCAGAGACCCTTGGGTCCTAGGCCAAAGGTGCACGGGAAAGGGAGAGATTCATTATATTGAGGTGGCAACATATAGTGTGGATAGTGAGGAGGATGAGCAGGACAGTGGATCCCACTATCTCAGAGAAGGAGTCATCACCGGCAAAGGAGAAGCCTCCTCGTAGACCACCAACACTAATAGGATCCCATCCTCCAATAGTCCCACAGTCGCATGAGCAGGCTAACAGGGGGAAACCAACAAAGGGAGGAGTCATAGCAACCCTTTCTGGTGTTCCCAAGTATGATACCCTCCGGATCAGAGGGACTATTCAGGGGCAACGAGCAATTTCCTCGATAGATGGTGGGGCCACCCACAACTTCATCGACGCTTCACTAGTGTCGAGACAAGCACTTCAGACAGAGGAGTTTGAGGGGTTTGATGTTGCAGTAATAGATGGCCACACAGTGGAGTGTCTAGATAGAGTTCCATATTTGGAGGTAAATTTAGGCAACTACACAATGAGAGACACATTTTATGTGTTTGACCTATCTATCACAGATGTGGTGTTGGGAGTCAAGTGGATGATTACCTTGAGAGAAATCACCACCAATTACCAAACCTTGGAGATGAGATTTAGAGACCATGATGGGAAGAAGGTTGTTCTAATAGGTATGTCGATAGGAGCCCCCTTGATAGTTTCAGCCAAGAGGATGGAGAGGATATTCAGACATGGGGAGGTAGAATATGCCGCCGAGTGTTTGATCACTATGCAGAAGGATTCATAGTGTCGAAAACATTATCATACAGAGCTCAAGAATTTGTTGGGATGACATCAAGAGGTTTTTGAGTCGATTCCACCAGGGAGACCACCTGACAGGGGATTTGAGCACACCATTGAGTTGGAACAGGGGGGCAAACCGATGATCACCCCCCCTATCGTCATCCTAGGAGGTTCAAGGATGAGATAGAGAAGGAAATCAAGGAATTTCTAGCGATGGGACACATTAGACCGAGAAACAACCCATTTGCTTCTTCAGTTGTCTTAGTTATGAAGAAGGATGGCACCATGAGGATGTGCATTGATTATTGAGCCTTGAACAAGAAAACCATCAGGAACCGGTATCCTATCCCACACATTGACAAGTTGATGGATGAACTGCATGGGGCAGTTTTACTCTCAAAGATTGATCTACACTCCGGGTATCACCAGATCAACATTCGAGAGCAGGACATAGAGAAGACGACATTTCGATGTCACTTTGGACATTTCGAGTTCTTGGTTATGCCATTTGGGCTAACCAATGCACTCTCTACATTCCAGTATTGCATGAACCACATATTCATGGATTAGTTGAGGAAATCGGTCTTGGTTTTCTTCGATGACATCTTGGTCTACAGTAAGACATGGCAGGATCATATGAGGCACTTGGATGAGGTATTGAGCATCATGAAGGCATAATCATTATATGCCAAAGAGTCCAAGTATGAGTTCAGTATGAAAAAGATTCTTTATTTAGGCCATATCATCAATGCACATGGGGTACAGGTGCACCAGGAAAAGATCAGGGCCATTATGGACTGGCCAATGTCCAGGAACGTAACATAGTTGAGGATTTTCTTCAGGTTGTGCAGCTATTACAGGTGATTTGTCTGAGGTTTTTCTCAACTTGGAGCACCGTTGACGGATATTACCAAGCATGGGGCTTTCATTTGGACCGAGGAATCATGGAAAGCCTTTGATCACATGATGGAAGTCATGAGCACTTGTCTAGTGTTGGCATTACCAGACTTCACCTTGCCATTTGTACTAGAGTGTGATGCATCCGGCGAGGGTATCGGGGCAATTTTGATGTAGGTAGGACACCCCATTGTATTCAAGAGTAGGAAGCTCAGTCAACCCAATAGGTTTTACTCCATTTATGACAAGGATATGTTGGAAATCATGCATTCCTTGACCAAATTCAGACAATATTTTGTGGGCAGGAAATTCGTGGTCAAGACAGATCACAACAGCTTGAAGTATTTTCTTGAGCAGAAGGACCTCAGTGAGCACCAACAGAAATGGGTGATGAAGGTACATGAATTCAACTTCGACATAGAGTATTTCAAGGGGAAGAAGAAAATTGTGGCTGATGCACTATCGAGGAGACTTGCAACCTGTTCTTTGATGGAGATTTCAGCACATTGGAAATCCCACTTGTTATTGGAATATTCCAAGAACAAGTTCTCTTGTGAGGTGATGTATGGACATATACAGGATGACAGGTATAGGTTCATTGACAATGTCATATTATACAAGGATAGAGTCTACTTGGTGCTAGATTTGGGGCTCATGAAGAAGATCCTCACAATAGTTCATGATTCACCACTAGCAGGCCATCAAGGGTTTTTCAAAACCTATAGACAGATCAGGGAGAGGTTCTCATGGAAGGGCCTCAGACAGGATGTTATTAGACACATCAGTGAGTGTGTGAATTTCCAAAAGAACAAGTCAGAGCATGCTCTTCCAGCAGGGCTACTTCATCCACTCCCCATTCCAAAGCAGAAATGGGAGAGTGTATTGATGGAATTCATCACAGGCCTACCCAAGGTCCAGGGTAAGGACTGTATCTATGTAGTGGTCGATAGATTGACCAAGTTTTCTCACTTCTATGCCATACCGACAGAGTATAGTGCAGTTCAGGTAGCTGAGCTATTCTTCAGGGAGGTCTTCAAACTTCATGGGTTGTCGAGGAACATTGTCAGTGACAGGGACAGTCGGTTCATGGGGACATTCTGGAGAGAGTTGTTTCGGTTGGTGGGGACATAGCTGACACCTAGCACCAGCTATAAGAGAATTAGGGTTTTTGAAAGATATAAGAGAAGATTCAACGGCCTAATTCATCATTATGCAAATTATGACTTGTAAGTGAGGAGAGAGGTGCATCTCAGGAGAGATAGCTTAGTGGATTCCAGGAGGAAGACACTAGTTGGCTGATTTTGGTGTTGAGAGACACACCATAGTCACTGGGAAGATCACACAGTTCTTCCATCATTCTTCATCAGTACTTATGCAGAGTCCAACAACAAGGGCACACTTATCCAGGGTGAGGGCGCAACTCCTGAGGAGTTTAAGTGGATCGACTTGTCCCATCCAGGAGGAGTTCAGAGATTCCCCTCCGACCCAGTTGAGAGGAAGGCAAGGTGCATCTTTTGCCTGGTTCCTCATCAGATTACGACAGAGGAATCATCTGGGGCACATTTTCCAGACTTGGAAGTGTGACACTTTTGGTGAACACATTTGGGGTTCTCGAGCGAGCATCAAATTAGATTCATGGAAACCCTTCTGACCCATTTCCCAGTAGACCAAGGCACTCATTTTGAGATACACCTTAGCCAATTCCGATGGTGGAATTACTAGGACGCATTTTTCCAGTGAGAGAGAGGCGCATTCCCCCAGGGGGATCCA
>JASDQU010686665.1:6499-16934 GCA_032191745.1 Picea mariana
TATTTAGGCTATTGAGTCTTTGGACAGTGGAGTCGCCATGAAAATTTTGAATTCTAGATTCTTGAAAATGGAGTCGCCAGGTGAATGATGTACAACCTTTCTATGTCTGACTACTTTTCACCATCAGTACTCAGATCTGAACTTTATCGTTTATCCTAGGGAAGATCTTCAGTTTCGTCCCCGGCAACGACGCCAAAATGTTAGCACTCTGTAAATTTGTTCGGTTGATAAAGCAAACGACGGAGGTAACCTACAAAACAAATTTAGGTTGGATTTTCACCCTTCCAACCAGAGAGGACTCTCTCAAACATGTAAAGACTGAAAATACTAAAAAAAAAAATGGCAATGAGCATACAGAAGTCAGATTCTGCAATAGGACAGTTTTTGTTTTAGTTTAAAAGGGTTGGTAAGACAAACAAGAGGAAGAAAACATTGGGCAATGGGATCAAATCCTGAGATATACTATGAATATTAATACAACTAATGTACTCTTGAGGGAATGGAGGAAAAGTAAGCATATACTTCATAAATAAACAGTATTCAAATGATGGAAAGATAGAAAAGAGAAAATCCCATTACAAATGAGATCATCAAACAAATATGAATTCTCAATTGTAACTTTAGAAGAAATAACATAAGGCTAACTACAATGAACAAAGCACTTAACATAGAGTCAATTCTAGACATGTAATCATTAAACACAACAACTGCATTAACCATATGAAAGGAGCATCTATCAAGGATGACATCCAATCATGTACTCTTAGCTATGCTTAAAATAAATAACACAAGTGAAATGAATGTGAACTAGAGGAAAACACACTAAAGAATACATYGTGATGAATCTCGGCTATTAAAAGAACTGTACTACTGTATTAATTCATAAGAACATTCTAAGAAATTTACACACAGTCCCTTCGCCTTCCTGGCTTAAAGTCCCCCYCTTTTTCTACTCTTTTACAATGAAATATATAGCACTAAAGGCCCTTTCCATCTCACAATTTYAAACTCCAACCCMTTTCCCAAAATAGAAATAGTTACAAATAGAACATGACAYGTTTTAACRAATCTCCTACTTTTCAGAAGAAAAAATAGGCTTCAAAATGCCACCTGTAATTATCAAACTGTAACATTTGTGTAAAATCTGAGAACGGTTTTTATATATAAGCTYGTTCTTAAGAAAAACCTCTTTCATTTTCTTTAAATTCATCTCCAACTGGCCGAAATAGTGTCACAAAAACATGCCTYGAACATGAAATCATGAAGCTRAAAAATAGAGCTCCAAGATTCCTTTGAATMTCCTAATCTGTGACGCCTGTGTAAAAAATGAACAAGGTTAATGTTCTTGGGTCYGTGCTTGAMAATAACCTCCTTTGAATTTTAAAAATTCATTTTGGTTCACCCGAAAATTGTCCTGTAAATCTGCTTTTCTCCTGAATTGTTGTGGAAATTGACTGCCACATTCTCTTTGAAATGTCACTTGTACTTTTTCAAATCTAATTTTATTTATCCATATCCTCCGTAAATATTTGGGAATAATATATTTAAATAAAAATAATTCCCAAATATTTTTTTATCCTATACAATTACATTTCCATAATTTAATTCATGCTCGTGGTTTTGAAAAACCATTTATTGCTTGTTTCCCTTGGTATTGAAAACTATGTCTTGTTTTGCCCAATTTACCATTTCACTGTGAAAACTATTTACTGTTTGTTTCTTCCCTTTTACTTCTGTAAAAACCTTGGATAAACAATTTTCCAACTCTTTCGTTCACTTACATTTTCTTCTTTATGATTCTTTTCCATAGCAATAAACATTAATTTCTTTGCTCTGTAAAATTTAAACTTTACCTCTGTAAAAAAAATTCACCGTGAGGAAGAATTTTTTTATGGCATTGGAAACTCCATGATTTGTTTTGAAATGCATCAAACCATACCTTAATGAAACCAAACCAATATATCAAATGGCTTGCAATAGTGTTTCAGAACTTGGGAAGAGTGGTTTTAATCCACACCACCCTTACCTTTGAAATGCATCATGTAAGGACACATACTCCAACATAAAACATGATGGTTTGGGTTTCAGGACCACTTTAAAAAATTAACCCCCGTTCACTTTCAACCCCCGAAATGGATATGCACCCTCCATCCACCCTTTGACTTTTGAACATTAAAAATTGAGATCTGTGCCCATGCCCATGACTTCACGTGAGGTCATGAATTAAATCTTGGATTAAATATTAATATAAATATTTTAATATAAAAATATTTATATTAATATTAATAAACCTTTTTCCATTTTTCTAAGGACTTTGGGCATATGAGGCTCATCACATGACTTTGTGGATAGGATAAGGGAGCTTAATATTAATAAAAGGAATATTTTTTGTTTTCAACGAAAATATGATAATAAGGGTAAAACTGAATGAAGTGATGGGACCAAGGAATTTAGATAAGCATTAAGGCTAGATATAGGTTTGGGATATTTGTCAATTTTTACTCATGGAGGACATGACTATTTTGGATGATTAGTCAAGTGAAGGATTTAGGTGATGGGAACTTGACGAAGCTAGTGAAAATGTTTCAAAATCTGAGTGGAAAGATAACACAAGGACAAGATGCTTTCGAAAAATTAATACAAATTAAGATGTGATAACACAGGCTACAACCTGAGGGAAGCTCCAACTCCCCAATTCTCTAGCTACAACCAGAAGGAGGCTACAACCCCCTATGTTCTTTGGATACCACCAGAAGGTGGCTACAACCACCTATCATTGCCTTGTCCAACCGCCCTGAAACATAAGTGACAAATGTAGAAACTTAATCAATCACTGTTACAACCTTTTATATCAAATTTGTCACTGAGAAACCTATCATTGTATACTCATCAACCAATTTGATCTGATCGCATATACCTCAAACACTATACCACAAGTGTGTACCTCAAACAATGTGCTAGAACTTCACGGTTATACAACCTCTTTTTGTACCAATAACTTCAGCAACATACCTCAACCAAAATCCTAAAACATGAACCAATACTAAACTTCAGTAGATCTACCTCATATCATCTCTACAGAAAGCCCTAAACTTCCAAGAGGGCATCCAACAGATTTACAAGGCAAACCCTCAACCAGATTCATAAATTCAACACTACACATATGAAAACCATACATTTTTTATTCTTGTAGCGTTCTGTTGTTGCGGTTCTCCTGCCGCGGTTTTTCTGCTACACTTTTTCTGTCGTGGTTTTTCTATCATGATTTTTCAGCCCCACTTTTTCTGACACGGTTTTTCCGCTGCGATTTTTCTGCCACAATTTTCTCTATCAATAATACCTTCCCAAATAACCTTTCACAAAATAAAGATTCAATGATATTCAATAGGTGTTAATGAGAGAGTCTTTCTCTCTTATTTATACTTCCATGTAGCTTCCTCAACGGGTTACCTTCTAACCAATTTAACCCACTTTTCTTTTTTTAGGGCTAATCCACTTCTAACCACTTGTCCACTTCTAACTCACTTTGCTACAAATAGTAAATTATCCACTTCTAGTTGCAACTAAATTATTTTTAATTATTTTCTTATTGCAACAACTTAACCCATGACTAACTCCTAGTTTCACCCACTTGACTAGTCAACTTCTTCTAGAAGCTTCTAGAATTAATTTGACTTCTTTGACCTTCTATATAACTCATGAGGGTTCTCCATTTCACCAGGCCATAACTCTCTAACCGTGAGGAGTTATGTGGCGTTACGCTTATCATCGGAAATGGCATGGTATGTACTATCCATCTAGAATAGTCTTACATGGAAATATATTAAACTTCATACCATTATACATCAATCAAACTGAAGTCCCTTAATCATATTGTTGGGGCTACTAAATTTTTCTATCAAACTTGCTTCAAGGGTTGACATCAATGACAACCAACCCAATTAATCAACAACAAAGTACCTCTGGACATAGGAATGTTAGGAATCATTGGATACACTGAAGGAGAAGTTGGTCACTGCATCGATCTTGCTCTTTCTAGACTGGTCCAATATTTTCCATGTTCATGTCGATGCCTCATCCATTGTGCTAGGTGAAATTCTCGCACAACGTGGTCAGGGGAATATCGATCATCTAGTTTACTTTTCCAGCCGTGAGCTATCTTTTTCAGAGAATAATTATACAACAACGAAGCATAAAGGCATGGCTATGGTGTCTGCATTGTAGAAGTTTTGGTTCTATTTTCTTGGCACCCCATTCAAGTTCTTTAMTGATCATTCGATGCTCAAATATTTGGTAAACAAKCTAGTGTTGGGGGGGAGAATATATTGATGGTTTTTGTTGTTCCAAGAGTTTGAATTTGAAGTAGTCGTAAAGCTAGGAAAAAATGTAGGTCTGGACCACCTTTCAAGGATTGAGTAAGAGGAAGCAGGTGGTAGCTTGGACAATGAAATTTTTCGATGCACAACTCTTTACATTCAAGGTAATTCCAAATCAACTAGATGATATTGTAGAATTTCTCATAGCAGGATAGGCACCGACTGATTATAGACACACCCAACATCACCAATTGGTGACATGTAGTGCGGACTATCAATTGATCGTCGGACAATTATACAAGGTTGGGGCCGATGAAATTTTGTGCAAGTGTGTTTTAAACCATGAACGAGACCTAATTTTGTATAAGGCTCATAAGGGCCTTGCAGGATCTCACAATGTCAGAAAATCCATGGTGCATAAGGTGTTGCACGTTGGTTTATGGTGTTCTTCAGTATTTGTAGATGCCAAGGAATATTGTAAATGGTGTGATGTCTACCAAAGCATCGGAAATCCTTGTCATAGAAATGAATTACCTTTGTTTCCCATCACAACATTAGATTCATTTGACAAGTGAGACATCAATTTTGTGTGACCAATTAGTCCTAAAGCACGTTGTATAGGTATGTGCTACATTATCATGGCCACAAAGTATTTGACACGATGATCATAAGTGACTCCTATCAAGGATTGTACTACAAAAACAGTCACATGTTTCATATTTGAGAATGTGATTACAAGATTTCAATGACTAAAGGTGTTTATGATTGATCAAAGTGCACACTTTTTGAACGATATTATTTGTGAGCTCACTCATGTGTTCATGATCCATCATGAGAAGAGAACCCCTATCACCCACAAGCTAATGGTATGGTTGAAGACTTCAATAAAATTTTAGAGCATGTCCTAACCAAAGTTTGTAATTTGCAGTGTGATGACTAGGATAATTGTATTCCAATGGTACTATGGGTGTATAGAACAACCTATAAGAGGTTGACTAAGCATATCCCCTTCAGGTTGGTCTATGGGAAGGAGGCCATCATTCCACTAGAGTTCATTGTTCCGAGTTTGGAAATTGTCGTAGCCACCTAGATGTTTGATCAAAATTTACTTCAACAGTGGTTAGATGATCTCATGGAATTGGAAGAGGATCGTCTTATGGTGGGATTCANAATATTGTAAATGGTGTGATGTCTACCAAAGCATCGGAAATCCTTGTCATAGAAATGAATTACCTTTGTTTCCCATCACAACATTAGATTCGTTTGACAAGTGGGACATCAATTTTGTGGGACCAATTAGTCCTAACGCACGTTGTATAGGTACGTGCTACATTATCATGGCCACAAAGTATTTGACACGATGATCAGAAGTGACTCCTATCAAGGATTGTACTACAAAAACAGTCACACGTTTCATATTTGAGAATGTGATTACAAGATTTCAATGACTAAAGGTGTTTATGATTGATCAAAGTGCACACTTTTTGAACGATATTATCTGTGAGCTCACTCATGTGTTCATGATCCATCATGAGAAGAGAACCCCTATCACCCACAAGCTAATGGTATGGTTGAAGACTTCAATAAAATTTTAGAGCATGTCCTAACCAAAGTTTGTAATTTGCAATGTGATGACTAGGATAAGTGTATTCCAATGGTACTATGGGTGTATAGAACAACCTATAAGAGGTTGACTAAGCATATCCCCTTCAGTTTGGTCTATGGGAAGGAGGCCATCATTCCACTAGAGTTCATTGTTCCGAGTTTGGAAATTGTCGTAGCCACCTAGATGTTTGATCAAAATTTACTTCAACAGTGGTTAGATGATCTCATGGAATTGGAAGAGGATCGTCTTATGGTGGGATTCAGCCAAGTGGTTGAGAAGTAGAGACAAAAAGAATGACATGACCCCAACATCCGCCACAAAATTTTACAGCCAGGTTCTCTAGTGTTGCTATACAACAGTGAATTTCTCAAACACCCTGGCAAGTTATGCATGCGTTGGTTGGGCCCATTGTTCTTGGTATACATCAATGAGGCGGGAGCATAAAAGTTGGCCACATTGCAGAGTTAGACACTTAAGGGAATCTTCAGTGGAAGCCATTTGAAGGTGTATTATGGCCCACAGGGGTCAAATGCACTTTGAAAGATTCAAGCAATGAAGGAGTTAATGTAGCGTAGGAGGTAGATAGGCAGGTACTAGATCAACATAATTTCACTTTTATTAGTATCATATGACATGTTCCATTCACACATGAGGATAGGACAAATTGACAAATCCACAGATTTACAAGATGTTCGATCACGGGTGTGTTGACGATAAAAATCGCAATGAGGATTTCGCCCCCAAAGTATTGCTTAAGCCTATTATTTAAACTATGCTAACGATATATAATACTAGTAGGTGGGACCCCCTTGTAGACTGGAGCATTAGAGATAGTTTTATTACACATTTTATGATGATGTTTCGATGCTGCTTACAGGGTTCTACATGATTGATGACGAGATATTGGTTTTGTTTGCGACATAATGGCAGATGGATAATGCATTTTATGTGTTGATTCCCTTATTCTAAACTCTAAAATTCCATGTTATGAATGGCTTATATTTACTACATTGTCATTGTCACCCTGATTAATTACATGTTACACCTGCACAAGACACATGTTAGTAACAACAAGAGAAAAGAGCAATGTGACAAAATCCAAGGAAGGGAACTATACTATATTATGCTATGCTATACCATGTGCACATGAAATAAAATGAATTAATGTTAGTCCTAACTAGCAAGGTTAGTGGCTATACGATTTGTATTGAGTTATATTGGGTGCACTTGATAGATGTGATTGTATGGTTTTGGCAATGGTTAATATGGATTGGGGTGGCGCAATTGACAAGAAATGTCTGCAAGTTTCGATGCATGGAATTAATTACATGGATTAATTGCATAGTTTTGGTTGGATCGTGTGTACTATGAAATTGAATGAATGGAGGATGTAAGCGACGTGCAGTAAATGCACATCACTCCATACTTCCCCCACTGGCCATCACCCTAGCATGGTTATTGTTCATTTGGTTCTGCTATGGTTAAGCTCCGAGATTCAGGCGTGGAAGGAACTGCTCAACCAACTCGCATTTTTAAGGCTATTGGTTACAGGTATGGTTCTTTTCGCCCATCCATGAATTCGCTCTGTGTATGAAATGAACGTTGGCTCGATAATGTGTTGTTCTACGTTTTCTTGAGATTGGAAACTATGTAAACATGTGGTGTTTTCTCTGGAATGATTGTGTGTGTTATTTGTTGCAAATGGAAAAATCGATGGTCGAAGTTGTGATTTCATTGGTTATTCTGTGTGGAGGAAACCGTGATGGATATTTGTTGTCTTTATGGGTTTTTGTTGGAGGGTTTCACTCTGTTTAGCCTTGTTGGCCACCTCCTTACAGTTATGGTAACCATATCCGATTGTATTCGGTGCTATGGGGTTGTTGTTTATGTTTTGATCCACCTTTTGGTCACAATACATCTTTTCACCTGGTCTTGGTCTCTTTTTGTGGTATTGGCATCAACACAGTGACCATTATGCCAAGAAGTATGCTTTAGGGTTGTTGGTAGTACCTGGGGTCTGCATTTCCATCGACATTGTTATATGTTGGTTTGGCTCTTGAGAAGAGAATGAGAGTTATGACTCTGCACATTCTTGGTATTGGTTACTCTCCAGTAAGTAATCTTTGCTCCTCTGCATCGTGGTCTACCCTACTTGGTGTTGAACTAACACCCTATTTTACAAGGCTAAGGGTTATGAGGCTTGTGGTTCCACCATGATTTTCTCGAAGGTCTCTCACCTACTGTTAATATGGTCGACCTCCCTCTCCCTGTGTTTTGGTGATCGAGCGAACCCTTGATTATTTCTTGTGTCATGGTTACAAAGCCCGATTTTGATAAACCCAACCAATCGCATTCTTGTTCAGTCTCTTGTTGACTGTCATAAGTTGGTTGAGTAGTATTGACAGTGGATTTGATTGTTGGCTCATCTCTGTTTGATTGGGTTAATAGAGATTTGTAATTGGAAATGATAATTGGTATACAGTTGTTGCCTCCTTTTGTTGTGATAGTTGAATCGATAACTCAACATTGTTATAAATTAATTGATTGGGATTAAATGGTAATGCACAGTCACAGAGATGCCTCTTTTTGGTATGTGTTGGTCTGTGTATTCCTACAACATGGTATAAATTGAAGTAGTGGTTGTTGTGTGTTTAATTTGCCCGATCAGGATTATTGCAATTTGAAGAGTTGATGACTTTGACTGGGTTATCTACTGTGTATGATTTATGGAGACATCGTGCATCATTTTGTTTTATTGCACCATCAGAGATGAGCACGGGGTTTTGGTAGTATGGTTTTATTGCAAATTTAATTGTTAATATTGTTAAAGGAATGGAATCGGACATGTTTTAAAAGAGTCTGTTCAACTCAGGAAAGACCCGTGTCTATTTTTTATTTGAGGGTTTATAAATTATGGGCAGTGGTTGATGTTTTTTATGCTGAACAGAGTTGAAGCAATATGACTACGAGTTCCTTTGGATTTTGTTTTAAATATAAAAGGGAAGGAAATGAAAGGAATTTGGAAACAAAATTATTTTAACAAGATGTTTGAAAGGCATAGTAATTCTGAGTATGATTATACACTCTATTAACTGAAAAAAATTTAAAAGAAATTGGATGTGGGACAATGAACAAGTTTTAATACACAAAAATTGTTAATTGGTCACAACAATTGTTTAATTGGTGTTGGAATAGTTGTGTTGAATACAAAACTTTTTTTATGGATTACTTAATTGGTTTTTCGAACAATATTCGCTCTTTTCCCTACCATTTTTCCACTTTTCGCACATTACAATTCCCTCGCCTTCCCATATTCACTATCCACTCCCTGTTCTTAAAATTTAATTATAGTTAAGATAAATTATAACAATTTAAGAGATTGCATTATAACTATGCATTATAACAATTTAAGAGATTGCACAGGGATGAATTACAGTGATATATTCTTTTGGTTTACGATACAGTTGATTGTTTGATGTTTGTGAGCAGTAATAATGATGTTTTCCCCATCATTTTAACACTTTTCTCTCAATACAATTCCTCACATATCCCAGAACCCTTGTTCACCCCCTGCTCATTGACAAGTATTAAATGATTTGTATGGATTGAATTGCATGAGTCTGATATGTTGTTGAGCCAAATTTTATTTCATATTTAAAAGAGTTGTCATGTATGATTGTTAAAGAAACTATTTGCCAATCAATTATGCATACAGGAATGAGCTTTTTCAATAGAGGCAGCCATGGTCGGGGTAACCGAGGAAGGGGAAATTGGAACAGGGGCCCTAGAAGGCCAAGATTCTCTATACACTTTGATGCAGACTCGCAAGAGTTAGGCCAGCTATTTCAAGATGGATTTTTTAACTGGATTGGACAAGGAGTGGTCCAACTCAGGCATGAAAGGCCTCCCTTCCAAGCCCCACCAGTCCCTGTTATCCCAGTGCCCCATCATTTCTCACTGCAACATGAAGTCCTCGAAAACGACGGATGGAAAGAGATTGTCCACCCGACAGTCTCCCAACATCATGGTTGGCCTAACTTGTCTCTACATGATCCTCCACCTATCAATCAAATTTTCCAAGTTGCCCCTGTCCACTCACCAGTATAGTATTTCCATGCAAGCAAAAGGATAAAAATCGAGGCCCACCATGCTCCTGACAAAGGAAAAGCCACTATTGCCTCTTCCTCACCCTCAAATGACTCTGACAAATCTGTGTCCTCCCGCATGCATTTGAGAGATGATTGCTCTCATGTGATCAGTGACATTAGGCCTAAAGGCTCCACACAGCCTAAGGAAAATTCAGAGAGATCAAAAGGTGACATCAACAACAAGGGAAATATTGCCTCCCATAGTGGAAAATATGGATTTTAAGTTTTTATTTATTAATTGTTGAGAACAATTGACTTCTGAAATTTTGGACAACACACTATTTTTGGATATATGGGTAATATATTTTTGGAAATAATTTCAATTATCATTGATATAAATTGTCAAAATATGAAATTGATGATGG
>JASDQU010686665.1:25061-35249 GCA_032191745.1 Picea mariana
AGAACAGAAAAAGACTGCCTATCATTTCGAAGAAGAAGAGGTTTTCTCCCTTTATGGGTTTCCTCGTGAAAATCTGTCTCTGTGTGTATTTTTTGTGTGACTGATGATCTTTACTCTTACTGTACATATGTTGTATGTTGGTTGATGACACATGAAGAAATCTTAATAATTATTTAAAAGGCACAAAATTGTTTAATCTCATAAACAACTGATTCACCCCCCCTCTCAGTTGTTTTAGTATTTCCAACAGGGCTGAGGTAAGATCAAGGGAGTGTACCTAGCAGCAACTCTGGAGTCCATTCTAGTCGGAGGGGGTTTGGCACCAACCAAAGGAATATTAGGTGGAGGAGAATTTGGAGGAGAAGGAGTTCTCAAAGGGGTTACTAAGAATGAGTCTTGAAATGGAGTGGGAAACAAGAGGGGGTCTAAGGAGAAGGATAACAAGCTCAAGTCAGCGGGTGCTTCTTTTTGCACAGGAGTGGTTAAACTGGGCATAGGGAAATTTTCTATGGTCCTGGGTCTATACCAGGGTACAGCTTCAGGGGAGAGGGGAGTGACAAGGTCTTGTCCCTCCGGTCCCAGACCAGGGGAGGAAAACTCAACAGGAACACTCCCAAAATTTAGGAAATGGGAAACTGCAGAAACAGGCCTGTCAAAAAACTGAGGAGGAGAGAAAGGAGCTCCCACAGAAGGATATGGTGGATTACCTGGTTCGATGATGGACGCTTCTTCTTCAGAGGCCTTTCCCTTCCTAAGCACCACCTCTGGATCTGTTTCAGGTGTAGCTAGAGGCAACTGTGGATGAGACCGCATATGCCTACCTCTGAAAGCCACAATTAACAAGGCAAGTCCGCCACAATGGAGTCGTCACAATGGAGTCGCCAGGTGCATATTAGCAATCTTGAAAGGCTCCGATAATCCGATGCACCTTTGGATTCAGAGGCTCAATGTCATTCTACCCAGGGAAAATCTTCAATTTTGTCCCCGGCAACGGTTCCATAAATGTTAGCGCTGGAAGTCACTCCTGGATTGCTTGCAGAAGCAGAGCCCAACACCCATCAGTTTTTATGTCACGGTTTGATAAATGGGTGATCAAATGGGAAGAGACTCAAACAGGTATTGCTTCAAATTAGGAACCATGTCTGATAGACGAGGAACAAAGGAGGTCTTGACCCAACTTCAGTCAGTGAGTTGATTTAAAAATGAGCAGGTGGAAGACTTAGGAGGAAAATGAACAAACTACCTCAGGCAGCAGGCCTTTCGGTGGTTCGTGGAAGAAAAACTCTAAATACAAGATCCGCTTGGTTCAGGGTTTCAGGAAACTAAAGGGAAAACTTGATTGGATCTTCCAATTCCAAGTCGTTCAGTGCTGAGAAGTTTACAGGGACTATCTAAAGCAACATAACCATTACAGTGATCCAACATACATCATCCTATAATAGTTAAAACTTGACTGGATCCTCCAATTCCGAGCTGCTCTAATACAGTATAAACAAAGACGCGAAAGAAAACTGACATTCATCGGGCAAGAAGTCTCAAGAGTCCAGACAAATCAGAAAATAGTTCTTCATAAAATCTTTTACAACTGGGAGCTCTGCGCAACCATCAATCCATACAAAATACAGAGACAAAACCTATATACTCAGAACAATTCACCTAGCAGCAGCGTCATAGGGATTTCCATGGGTACAGTCTCCTCAATCAAATCTGTCCTATGTTCCCCTATCATACGCCTCTTTAATTCAGCATGGCTCGTGCCAGGGGGTAGCTGAGCCCTTTGAATGTTGAATTGGCGTGTGCATGTTCCTCTGGTGAGTTGGAGACGCAGCGTGGCTCTCCTGAAGAGAACCGGTACAAGGGACCCTCCTGGGTAAACTTCGGTCGAGACCTCCATACTCTGCAATAAATGGGTGGCGTGAGGTTTCACCCACCCTCTTTCTCCTTTATCCATTCTGAGCAGGTACCGAGATCCAAATCACATCGAGATGGAGTCAGCAGAGCACAGTGCCCCCCTTCTCAGACTTAATTCGGAACCTTTGGCCAAACGAAATGAAAGCGCCCCTCTTCCAGACCTCCTTCTTGATGACCAGGCGCTAAAACCACGGGCCCGACTCTGGGCGCTTTCGGAGCTTCGGGATTGAGGGTTTTGCAAGGTGAAGCGACGAGGAGATCTTACTGTGCAAACTCCCGAATGCCGAAACGGCGTAGATACGTGCCGCGCGTCCTTCAGATGGACGGCCCAGATATTATTTACTATTATAAATGGGCTATCGCCCTTTCACCCGCTCGCTTGATATGACCGGGTACTAGGACCACGGGCTCGGCTCTAAAGGGCGCTCATCGACATTTCAGGGTTCAGAGTTTCGAGAAGTGAAGAAACGAGGACTGCTTGCCCCTCGAACTCTCTAATGCCGATGTGACCAGATCTTGCACCACGCGTCAACGGATCGGATGACCCAGACTTAGCTTTACAATTTAGGCGCTTTCTTTTACTTTATATATTGGGTAACTCGACAGCCCCGAAATCCCGATGACCATTGATTCACTTTAAGGATGGATCTCAGCTGCCGAAGACAAAACTTTGCCCGCTTGCTTGCTTGGGATGGGCCGAAATGAGGCTTTCTGCGTTGAGCTCGGGCACTTCTCACGCGATTCGCTGACCAGAAGGCCCCTCGCGCCCTGGACAAGAAATGTTACTAACATAATAGAGTTAAAGAAAAATGACTATGTGTTCATTTGGATTTTTTTTTTAAATATAAAAGGGAAGGAAATGAAAATAAATATAATTCTTTTATCAAGATGGGTGAAAATTATGATGTTTCTAATTATGATTATACATTGTGTTGATTGGAATTTTTTAAAGAAATTGGATGTGAGGCAGTGAACAAGTTTTAACACACAGTAATTGTTTAATTGGTAAGAATAATTGTTTGATTGGTGTTGGAATAGTTGTGTTGAATACATAACTTCTTTTATGGATTACTTAATTGGTTTTTAGAACAGTATTCTCTCTTTTCCATACCATTTTTACACTTTTCACACATTACAACTCCCCTCGCCTTGCCATATTCACTATCCACTCCTTGTTCTTAAAATTTAATTATAGTTAAGATCAATTATGTATTATGACAGTTAAGGGATCCCAGAGATGAATTACAATGATATATTATTTTTGTTTAATTTACAGTTGATTGTTTGATGTCTATGAGCAGTAATCATGATATTTTCCCCCTCATTTTAAACATTTTTCACTCAATACAATCCCTCATATATCCCATAACCCTTGTTCACCCCCTGCTCATTGACAACTATTAAATGATTTGTATGGATTTGATTGCATGAGTCTGATATGTTGTTGAGCCAAATTTTATTTCATATTTAAAAGAGTTTTCATGTATGGTTGTTAAAGAAACTATTTGCTAATAAATTATGAATACATGAATGAGTTCTTTTAGTAGAGGTAGTCATGGCTGGGGTAACTGAGGAAGAGGAAATTGGAACAGGGGCCCTAGAAGGCCAAGATTCTCTATAGGCTTTGATGCAGACTCGCAATAGTTAGGCTAGCTATTTCAAGCTAGACCTTTTAACTGGATTAGGAAAGGAGTGGTCCAACCTAGGTCAGAAAGGCCTCCCTTCCAATCCCCATAGGTCCCTGGTATCCCAGTGCCTCCTCATGTCTCATTGCAACCTGAAGTCCCCGAAAACAACGAATGGAAATAGATTGTCCACCCAACAGTATCCCAACATCATGGCTATCCTAACTTATCTCTACCTTATCCCCCACCTATTAATCAACTTGTCCAAGTTGCCCCTGTCCACTCACCAGTTCAGTCTTCTCATTCAATAAAAAGGTTAAAAACCGAGGCCCACCATGCACTTGACAAAGGATAAGCCAATGTTTCCCCTTCCTCAACCTCAAATGACTCTGATAAATCTGTGTCCTCCTGCATGCATTTGAGAGATGATTGCTCTCATGTGATTAGTGATATTAGTCCTAAAGGCTCCACATGTCCTAAGGAAAATTTAGAGAGATCAAAAAGTGACATCAGTAACAAGGGAAATATTTCGTCCCAGAGTGGAAAATATGGATTTTAAGTTTTTATTTATTAATTGTTGAGAACAATTGACTTCTGAAATTTTGGACAACACACTATTTTTGGATATATGGGTAATATATTTTTGGAAATAATTTCAATTATCATTGATATAAATTTTCAAAATATGAAAGTGATGATGGGAGTCACAAAGAGAGATTCTTTGTTTGATTAACTAGCTATCTTATGATTGTTAAAGAACTAAAGGGAGTCACAAGGGGTACCACCTAATAGTTATTATTTATTTAAAACCCTTATTATGATTTATTTAATTTCCCCCCTTAACTAAAAAGTTGGTTGACATTTAGTTAACTTAGCTAAAGAAGTAGTTCAAATACTTCAACCAATTCTAATTTTCTTAAAGGAAAAAGGACAAGGAGGAACAAGAGGAGAATATAAGGAGAAGCATACTAAGGTTTTATCTTTGAGTTTTGTTGAGATAATTCAGTTTTCATTCATTCGAAGGCTATTTCTTTTTTATGATAGCAGGGTCTTATTGTAGACACTTGTTAAGAAACTTGTTAGTAAGGGATGGATCACATCATTAAGACACTTGTTTTTCAGAGGCATTGATCTATCTTTGATAGTCTGTGTAGACTTGTGTGTTTGTGAATTAGATTTCATGACTGACAAAGGCTATTGTGCAGAGTCGAGTGGGAAGCAATCTGTGGCAAGCTAATCCATCTTTTAAAGTTCATTTTTTTTACTTTATGTCATAATTCCTTTTGTATGTTTCATCAGGGACATCTAAGTTTGACTTTGGTCGAAATCTTCCTCGGGAAATATTGTAAAGAGAACGATTCTTTTGATGAATTGGAATGAAATAAACGATTTCTTTATGTCTCATATGTTTTGATTATTGACTTGGTGTCTTTACTTCGATCTCTATATTTATTTCCGCATCTATTATGTTCAGAAAATTACATAAATAATGAATTTTTTAGCAAGATTTTATTTATAAAACATTATCCTAAGAACTTGTAAACAATACTTGTGAATTAGGATACCAATTTTGATGGCTATAAATATAGGGTGATATTCTCGTCTATATTTCTTTAGCCAAGCAAGATCTGAAAATGTTTGAGTAAGATCATTTCATATCTTTTCTTCAACATGCCTCACCAATTGCAATAATGGAGTTGTCATGCATGTCAAGTAAAAAAAATGAATATGACTTAAATTCAACCTTTTTACCTTTCTGAGTGATATGATAAACTAAGAGTAGATTCATAGAAAGATTTGGAACATGTAAGAAAATCTCATAACTGTCATTATGGAGTTCCACTCTTCCCTGTCCTACTACTGCTACTATACTATCATCCCCCATGATAAGAGGGGGTCCCAAGCATGAGCTTAAATAATTAAAAAATTTATCTTTTAGTGCCATATGATTTGATGCACTAGACTATATATTCCATGAATCGAAAGAGGAGTTAATTGCAACAAGTGCATAACAATTACCTTTCTTAAATGCAATATATTCTTCCTTCTTCTTCTTGGATCCTTCAAGAATGAAGTTTCCAAGGTTTTTCTGCTGAAGTACCTGTGACATAAGATTGATTTGCTTCTTCATGCATGTGGATTCTTCATGATTTAGTTTATTTAAGTAAGTGCACTTCTTTCCCTTCTTATTATTCTTCTCTTTGGAACATGAACAATCCTTTAAGGGTTTGGAATATCTCTCCTTCTTTGACTCTAGATGTGATTTCCCCTTTCCTTTTTGTTTGGATTATACTTTTCTATCATGCATGGTGAGTGTTGTTCATGAGTTTATACTTTAAGGCTCTAAAGTATACCGTCAAGGCATATGTAAAGGTAAAGGTAATTAAAGGGTAAGAATCAAAATGAAGGGTAAATCAGAGTTGGTTTCTCAACTGCCTCTGTCTAGCTTCCCATTGTTCTTGGATGCTAATATCTCTCTCAATAGCTACCCATGAACGTTCTAATTCAACCTAGTTAGTTGTTGTATGCGGAATAGTATTAAACAAGTTCAAAACGATGCTAGTTTAATCTTGGAGGCCAGGTTCTATGTTGGGCTGTCTATTATTTGGGACAGTCATGGAAAATAAAGTTTTATTTAAAAATGAAAAGTTTGAAGATTTGTTGCTTTATTTTTTAAGAGATGAAAAGAGAAAAAGAGTTTTGGAACTCAAAATAATAACATAATAACAGTTGAGGTCGTTTCCTGTACTTGAAACAATTTTGAGAATAGTAAAATAACAAAGTAACACTGCTAAGAAAATATGAGGCTTTAATAATGAAAGAATCTCATATTGTAATAGGAGGCAAAGAGGAAAACGAGATTTCTAATGAAGTGTAAAATATAATCATTCAAATGACCTATAGGTATTGAAACTACTGATAGCAATCAAAGAGGAAAAATTGTAAATGATTTAATAACCAAATCAATTCCAACTACAATAGATGTGTGAAATAAACTTAGAGTTGATCATTCATTAAAAAGACGTAAGAAGAAAAATATTGAAAAATATTGGAAACAGGGTAAAAGAACACATAGCTTCAAGTTGACAGGATTCAGAATCTCCTCTGTATTATTTATATCACAGTGGATTGGAAAACTTTTTTAATACAATCGGCTCTCTCAAAAAAAAAAGCCTTTTCTCAGTCTTGTGAAAATATATTTATACATGATCACCAAACATTTTTCCCTGTGGTGATTAACTAAATTTCTAATACTAACAGTTACATGAATGAACAATGTCAAACCGTTTACATTTCTATTCTAACTGCTTCATTATTCCAATGATGAAAATCTTCAAAATAGTATTTTATGTCTACGTTGATGAACCTCCTCCTTCTTCTTTAAGACAGTGAATACATTTTCGCAGAAACTATACTAAAACTCTGGGAGCTTCTGGAATATCCTTTGCTTCAAATAAGAAAAACTTTTTCTGCAGTTCTGGCAGACAGTCTTCATTTATCTTTCTTGTGAACTTGATAGTTTGTAGTTTTAAGTTAGGCATCACTATCCATTTATCAATTTGAGTAACATTGATTACCTTTATGTGTGGGATCTCTTTCTGAATTTCTTCCAGACCCTCTTTAAATCTTAACTAATTCTTAACAATGCTAATTTCCCCTAACAACCTTGAACAACCGTTTTTTCCAATGTCCAATGAAGTTTTCTCTAAAAGGTCGGAAATTCCTTAACAGTTGTCATTAACTTCTCTGGTCATTCTTTTTTTTCTGTGAGTTATTCCTCCCATACCTTGAGTATTACATCACCTTTAATATGCTCTAAAATAGATAGTTTTTTAGCTTCCCCTAAATCCTCTTTTGTTGAAAGAGCCACTGCTTTTTGGAAAGTTTCTCTGGCCTCTTTCACTTCTCCTTCTTTCTGGAGAATATTCTCAAAGGATTTATTTGCTTCCTGAAAGTAATTCTGAACAAATTCCAGATTAAAAAACACTCCCTGTTGTTCTTTTTCTATCTTCATATATATTTCCAATACCCGGGCCTGGAAGATTTCAAGCTCTACCACTTGATTTGAAATGAAATTAATCTTCTCTTGTAATTTTTTATTTATTTCCTCTTTCTTTATGACCTGTGCTTGAGTGACCTGTATTTTATGATTTTCTTCCTCTAAGATTGCTTTCAGTTTTTGAATTTCTTAATGTCATTTAATCTAGCTTGTTCTAGACCCTTTTTTATACCCCAACTGATATTTCTTTCAGTCTCCTTTAATTGATCCTATAGCTGAGCTATCATCTGATCTTTCTACTCCAACATAGTTGCCAAACTACCCACAGAGTATAAATTTTTCCATGCTAAGGCTCCCATTGTGCCTGCTATCTCTGTAGTGAATTCTCCCTCTTTAAGTTTTTGTCCATCTATAATGATCTTGTGCTTTTTAATAATCATATCTCCTCTTGGATGCATTTCCTGTTTTAGGATAGCATTTCTCTTTTTAATGAAAAAATAATCAGAGGGAAGAATCTCATCTCTAGAGATAGGCTTAAGATCACTTACATATAGAGCTCCCTCTTGGGGGTTTCCACAAGTAGGCTGCAATGGAGTCAAAGAGGTAATGGGACTTCAAAGTTCCGTTGATGTTGTTCCTCCTACTTTTTTGGGAATATTTTCAGGGATTTCTGAGGGTATTTCCAACTCCTTTCCTTTCCCTATCTCTGATTTTTCTGTTTGAGGAACCTCTATTTCTTGTGAAGGTATTTCAGTCTCCTTCATTTTTCCCTTTGTATTTTCTTTATCCTGTACATCTGTTTCAAAGCCTAGGGGAGGCCCTTCTAGCTTTGGAGGAGGGGTCGTGGATTCACCCTACAAAATTTTTGGCAAACAACTTTGCCTGTGACTTTGGAAGGACATGAAACCAGTCTGTAATTTAGGTGACGAGGCTCGTACCCTGTTCAATACCTCCTCATAAGTTTTAACCTCCTTGAAAGTATCATCATAAACAGATTTTTCTTGTTCATGAGATTTCATATCATAGTGCATCAAATGTCTGCTTACTAATTGATAATGGTCATGCTTTCTGTGCTCAATATCTACCAGTTTTATTTCTTCTAAATCTTCGGCGTCCACTTTAGAATGACCTAGGTTTAGTAATGAAAATTTCCCGACATACATAGGGAAGATTGGCCATGATTTTTTTTGTGTTGCCTTTAGCTCTATTCCAATACCACCTTTCACTATTTGATGTGCTACCTCCCTCAATACCAGTCTGTTCGGGAGGAATTTCAAAAGTGAGTGAGGTGGAATTGAGCACCCATAAACCCTAATGTAAGAGAATTTTCCATCAACAAACTAGTCATCTATTGCTTTGAGATTTTCTTAGACCGGCTCAGAAATGCGAGGGGGTGCACAGCCACAAAACATTTTATGCATTGGAATTACTACGAAATGACAAATTTCGTAAAACACATTCTTAACATTTTCTTCCCATAGCACAGAGTGATACTCGTGAATGGGTTCGGGGTGTTAGCACTCTGTAATTTGCCCAAGGCTGAAAAGGCAATCATAGAGGCAACATCAGAACCACTTCGAGTCCTGGATCTAGCCCTCCAAGACTCAGAGAGGGATCTCTCTATATGATTTAGCTTGGTTTTGACTTCAGATTTTAGGCTAGGTAAAAAGAACAGTTATGTTTTGTTGTAAAGGGTTTTGAAAGTTGGTTGAGACAAACTGCACATCCATGGGCTATGGGGTCTGTATTTAATCAAATCTGAGAAACAACCAGAAATGCCAAAGAAATCCTTCACAGGGAGATATAACACACTCACTGGATCTTTTATAATTAAAATGAATATTAGAAGAAAAGTTAAGGGAAACAACTTCAACTAACAAGCACTTAAGAATCTCTTAATTGAAGATATTTAGAAGATGAACATTGAAATCTTTAGAATCAGAAACAGGGTATCAGAGATAAATCCTGAGACATAACGCTATTCATAAAGATTAGATTCAGAAAAAACAGTGGTTACAGAGCAAGAAAACATTTCACTGAGAAAATCACATCACCAGTAAACATGTGCAGGAATCCTGTAAAGTGCCTCTTCTCATTAATGGCAGATCTATTCAAAAATGTTACAGCTCGATAGCCACAGGGGCGTGAAGATCCAACCCTATTACATTAAAATAATCTCAATATATAAGATACATCTCTTCATCAAGTTCCGAGAGTCAGTTCAACCGTCTCGGCCGAAAATAGCCACCACTCCCATCAAATTCGGAGTTTTCTGTTATGAGAAATGGATCGTTTTTCTGTGAAACAGGGGTCCTCTCGGACATAATTTTATCCTCAATGATGACACCTGGGTGAAAAATGAAAGAGGTTATTGTATATGGACATGTTTTGGACAAAAACCTCTTTCGGTTTCGCAAAATTCATCTCCAGCTGGCCGTGGCAGCTCCTGCAAAATCGGGACTGAAATGGAAAATGGAAAATCTGGAAAAATAGGCCTCAAAGATGCCTTCGACTCTCTCTGCTCGTGACCCCGTTGCAAAAAATTAAAGAGTGTTTTGTTCCTTAGTCCGTGAAGAGAAAAAACCTCTCTCATATTTTTAAAATTCGTCTCTGTTTTCTCAGGATCTATGTCGGAAGAAGACATGGTAACAC
>JASDQU010686665.1:53340-85795 GCA_032191745.1 Picea mariana
AACAGTTGTTCGAGCAAGGAGTGATTTGACCAAGTACCTTACTTTGTGTCTCACCCATCATAATTTTACCCTATAAGGATGGGACTTAGATTGTGTGTTTCTATTACAAGGAATTGAACAATATTACACTAAAGAATTGATACCCTCTACCTAGGATCGATGATCTATTGGACAAATTGATGCATGCTTCACCAAGATGGATTTGAAATCAAGATATCACCAGTTATGAATAAAAGAAGAAGATACTTGGAATATTTCCTTCAAGAGAAGGAAAGGTTTGTATGAATAGTTGGTTATGTCATTCAATTTATGCAACGCATAGACAACATTTATGACACTTATGAATGATGTTTTACTCCCTTATCTAGATTTAGTTGTTATTGTCTATTTGGATGATATATTGGTTTATTGTGCTACTTGGGAAGAGAACACACCATGTCTCATGCAGGTGTTACAGACTTTGAAGAAGCACCATGTGTTGGATAACCTCAAGAAATGCAAGTTTTCTTAGCATTATTTGGTGTATTTGGGGTATGTGATGGGTGGAGGGGAGATCAAGATAGATCTCGCAAAGCTTGACGCCATCATGAAATATCTATTTCCTACAAATTGCACAGAAGTTAGGATCTTTGTTGGGGAAAAAATATACTTGCGTAGGTTCATAGCTTCATTTTCAACAATATTTGCACCATTCCATGCCATAATAGAGAGTGGTAAGAGTTTCCATTGGGGGAAGAATGAGCATAAGGATTTTGATGAGATAAAAATAAATATCAATAAAGAACCAATGCTCATGCTAGAAAACTTGTGGAATTCCTTCAAAGTGGAGAATGATGCAAGTGGGTATTCCATCGGAGTAGTTTTAATGCAAGGAGGAAGCCTTGTATGTTATCATTCTAAAGTATTTCATGGGGTGGTACTCAACTACTCTACCTACAACAAGTATATCTATTCCTTGGTACAAGTTGTTAAAAAGTGGAAGCATTATCTAATGGGCACGAAGATCATCATCCACACAGATCCCCAATCACTCCAATATTCATAGGTACAAATTAAGTTACAAAAAACCAGGAAATACAAATGGATGTGTTTCTTAATACAATTTCATATAGTCATCAAGTATAAGAAGGATAACATAGACAATTTGGTATACATGCACTTCAAGGCCACCCATATCCAAGATTACAACTTTGGGAACTTTCATGCACATGGACCCTTTTAGCCATGATTCATACAGAGAGGCATACACGGGATATGAGGACTTCAAGAAGGTGTTTCAGTGGATACAAGGCCAAATCCATATAGAAGAAGGTGACCACAAGGCTAACTATCATTGCCAAAATGGTTTTCTCTAAAATATTGGCAAGCTCTCTGTCCCTAAGGGTGAACGATTGCTTATGATAAGAGAGGCTTACACCTCCAAGGTTACAAGCAATTTTGTGTTGGTAAGACAAATGATCATTTACAGAGGTATGTGCACTGGCTTAGAATGCAAGAAGATGTAGTATGGTATATTAGAGGATGTAAAAAAATTTGTAACAAGAATCCCAATAACTGGAGGAAATGCCTATACCATCCCTTACATGTACCCACTCGATCTTGGGAAAACATTTCCAGGTATTTTGTTGGAGATTTACGAACCACGTGGAAGGGACATGACTATTAATTTGTGGTAGTTGATAGGTTCAAAAAAATGTGCATTCTCATGCCGTGTAGAAATTCCATAAATGGACAGTAAGAAAAAAACTTGTTCATTGAACAAGTCTAGGTGCACTTTGGGATACCAAGGAGAATCATATTAGATAGGGACACCATATTTCTTAGTGCCTTTTGGACTACATTGTGCGAGAATATGGACACTAAGATCAAGATGTCTACAACATTCCATCTACAGATAAACGGGAAGATGCAAGTAGTCAATATGACTTTTGTGCATCTTTTGAGGGGTTACAATCAGAAACTAGGATTAAAATATGATCTACATACAAAACTCTTGTAATAGAGTATTCCACACTTCTACTAGTAAGTCACCTTCTGAAAACTATTTTGGATACTTTCCACCTTAACCCTTGGATGATGTATATGGACAACAAGGAGGAGTGGAGGAACTCACAGGAGATGCATTGTTGAGAAGATCTGACAAATAAATTTTTAGGTAAAGGATATAACAAAGAGGTCACAAGAAAAGTACAAGGCTAGACATGACCAACACAAAATAGAGAGAATGTTTAGATTGGGAGACATAATATGGTGACAAATGAATAAGGAAATACTATAGGGCCCTGGTAAGAAGATAAACGATCTAAGGTATGGTCCTTTTGAGGTAGTGTAAAAGTTTAGAGATAATGCCTACAGACTAATTCTAGCCCCACACATATGCACTTACTCAATGACGAATGTAAAAAATCTCAAACTCTATGAGCCTTCAATGTTGGATCAAGAGGAGGAGCAGGTCCTACCTTCCATAGAGGACTTTCCACTAGTTGCTCAAGTAGAGTTGACAGAGGACACAATTTTGCAGAAGAGGTAAACAAATAAAAGGTAAGGTAAACATGACCTTTGGTAGATTAGGTTGAAAGAACAACTTTCAATAAAAGAAAAGTGGTACTCTAGAGAGAAGGTAGAGGAAACAATTCCTCACCTCATTCAGTAAATATTTTGGGGACTAAAAGTGTCCCTAAAAGGGGAGGTATGATTCATATTAGATCATTATGTTATTTTTCATGTATATCATTACTTTATAGGTAGAAAAATTATAGGAATCAGTTTTCAGGGCCATTTCGGCAGTTGGTCCAAATTTTTAAATTTGGGTGCAAAACATTGTCTAAAATATTCTAGGGCCATTTTGAGGCATCAAATAACACATTTTTTTGCCAAAACTTAATATACATGTCCAACGGTGCAAGAATTGCCTCAATTGGAGTTTGTATGCAAACGTTATGACTCCCACAAATTGACCTATCGTATTGATCACCATGGTGTGAGTGGATGCCACATCATCCTACATTACCTAGACATGTGGGGATAGCCACATAGTGGATTTTCTGAGCACATTCTATAAGTTCCAAAACCTTATTGCAATTGAGGGTTAAGGAAGTTAATAATCTACCCCTATAAGGATATCGAGCCATGTTAAATACCGGGCCACTAGGGGGAGAAGAGGGTCATTCTATGTTATTGTATTTTGTTCCAAAATAGAGAAGAACAAATGAGAGTGGGAAATTAGAGAGCATAACAGAGGGTGACTTCTCATTTCTACTTGCATTATTACCATACCAGAGAAAAGAGAGCAGAGTAGCCTCACCTTCTAGTTGGGTTTTCTCCCGTAAGGGTTTCCCAGAGAAAATATTTGTGTTATTTAGTGGATGGTGTGTGATTGTATTTTAATTTTCTCTATTTTATGCATTTTATCTATTTCATGCATAATCAGAAAATTGGTAACTAAATATTATGGAAGCTAAAGGAATTTAACCTTCATAGTTTAGATTCCAATTTCATTTATCAAATCCATTGTGACGAACTACTCAAGTGGAATATCCATGGTAGATTATAGATCAAGTAGCTTAACCTTTTTGACATTTTATGACTATTAACTCCACATGTCGGGAAATTCCTAAAATCAAGTAGATGTCCTCAACCTAAATTGTAAATATCTCATGTACTTATTCGAAGAAATGTTGGTCAGGATCCAAAAACTTGACAATTCTCTCTAGCAACATAATCTAGGTTGTCATGTTCTAACTCTTGAAGAAATTTAGAAGCCCATAATCTCATAGTTCATCAAGTGTGTATCAGTCCCTCATCTATTCCACATCCACAACTTCATATTCCCTTTCTTTCCACTCTAGCATGGTGGAAAACCTGCATGCACAATAAAAAATAATCATGTGTCAGCAAGTAGGAACAAGTCTAAGAAAAAAAATTATATTTTAACTTGGTTTTAGGGTTGGGCACAAATATTTAGCTAAACATGTTAGGGACCTAACCCCTCACATAGGTAGAATAATATATTTCCATGTAATAAAGGTCAATATTAATAAGGCCTAGAAATAAGGAAGAAGAAGTCCAATGTAAGAAGACCTAATAGAAGCTTTCACTTCTAGAAGGATCTTCCTCTAGATTGTTCTTTTGATAGACATATTTAGTATAAATAGGAGTCGAGGGTATGCGAAGTTTTGTCATAGATATTATTTTAATAGAGTGTTTCTCTGTTGGAGGTTTCCCCCTCGAAGAGGCAAGTGAACATTGCTCTCAGTAATCAAAGTGTTGTTTTTGGTGTTATTCTAGTACTATTTTTGTATTATTGTGGTATTGTTATAGTTATATCATTGTTTATCTGCCATTTATAGCTAATTATTTCTGTTCTACATACTATTTTATAACTGGAATATCACAAGTGGTATCAGAGCACCTTCCTCGGCAAAAAATTATGGGTTAAATTTTTTTCAGAGTAGAGACATATTTTGGCATCTTTAAACTACAGAGATCTGTCATTATGCACATAAACCCACGGTCAAGGATTCATACATGCAATAAATACAAGTGGTACTTAATCGCACATATGTTGGCCACCCTTGTAACCCCTATTGGTACCCCTTCGAGTGGTAGTGCATCAAACAACACTTGTATAAGGATCGACCTAGATCTCCTGAAGCCCTCCATAGATAAACTAATTGATCGCTTGAATTTTATAGTGCGACTGAGAACAACACTCGGGAAGATAATCTTTAGTACATGGGTAGTTGGGTAGTACGACTAAGGGTACGATCTAGCCTCCTTAGTTGGTTCCCTGAATATTGGGTTGAGTAACACTGTTGGACCCCACACGTATATCAAAGAGCTATAGAACAGGGAAAACCCTTGTCTGTAGAAACCCTAAATATCCTACCCCTGGAGACAAAAAAAAAAAATAACAGAACGAACAACATCTATTGTCACGCAACTGTTATTTTTCTATTATGGTTGTGAAATTACTACACATTTATTCATGTTAAGCATTTCGGAATTTTGTCACTGTAGTATTGTTCAGGCCGGATTATAACTCCAAACTTTTGTCAATCAAGTTGATGTCTCCGTTGAACATCTCACATCTCACATGGATTCTACCAATTCCCACATTCACAAATTAGAGCAAAAATTTAACAACATGGAAGCCAACCTCACAACCCAATTGACCTCCCTCGAGTCTTTTTTCAATCAATTGTTGAACCTCCCTACGGTT
Source organism: Picea mariana (assembly GCA_032191745.1). NCBI lineage: Eukaryota > Viridiplantae > Streptophyta > Pinopsida > Pinales > Pinaceae > Picea > Picea mariana. The sequence continues at coordinate 58,562 of JASDQU010686665.1, forward strand.
CCTTCCTCATCCTAACAACTTGATGTTGTTGATTCCTCTCAGTCTCCATATTTTTACTCCAACTACTTTCATTGTGCCACCTGTCTTCCCCACGTAGAGGTCAATAAATTTGATGGCTCTGATCCTACAGGTTGGTTTGCTCAAATGGAGCATTATTTTTCTTTGCATGGTATTACTGACGAGTTGGCCAAACTTCTCTATGGTGTCCTTTATCTAGATCTTGAACATTGGCAATGGTGGCAATGGCGAAAAAATTCACGTCAGGGGTATATTACCTAGACCCAGTTTGTTGCTGAGCTCTATGCCCACTTTGATAGTGATACCCACTATCTCGGTATTTTGACCAAGTTGAAACAGTCAGGCACAATGGAAGACTTCATCACTGCTTTTGAGCATTTTTCCTTTCAAACAGAGGGCATGTCAAATGCGTTCTTTCATGAATGGTTTATCAGTGGTCTCAAGGATGAAATCCAAGCCCAGGTTCTCATGGCCCACCCTACAAATTGGTTGGAGGATACTCAACGTGCTAAAGAGGCCCAAAAAGTTGCTTTTTCCCATAATAAAAAACCCCCTTTTGTTCCTCCCCCTCGACCCGCTAATCCTAAACTCTTTTTTACTCCCCTCAAGGTCCAAAAACTAACTAGGGTTGAAATGGTTAAACGCCAACGGAAGGGTCTTTGATATAATTATGATGAAAAATATTTTCCCGGGCACAAGTGTAAGGAACAAAAACTATTTATGGCCATATCTGAAGATGTTCCTGAAGAGGATGTGACATTTCCCCTTGTTGAAGAACCCTCCCTTCCCAATGCCACCCAAGAACCTGCTTCCACACCTGAAGTTGACCCACTTATTTCTTTGCATGCCCTCAATGGCTTCTCGGCCCAACAAACTCTCAAGATCATTGGCTACATTAAGCACAAGAAGGTCATCATCCTTGTTGACAATGGTAGCACCCACAATTTTATTCATCATCGCATTTCCCAGGAAACCAATTGTTATATTCGTGTTGTCAATAATTTGCAAATCATGATAGCCAATGGTGGGTCCATGAAATGTGGTGGACATTGTGAAAATATTTGTCTTCAAATTAGACATTACCAACTGAAATAACATGTGTTTTCCATTGACATGGGAGGTTGTGAAATTGTGATAGGTGTTGAATGGTTATGCACTTTGGGTCCCATTCTTATGGATTTTAAGGAATTAACCACCAATTCCAACAGGAAGGACAAAGGTATCAATTCCAAGGTCTCACATCTAGTTCTCCTGAGATCATTAGTTCCCATCGTATGGAAAAGCTCCTCAAGAAAGGCTACTACGACATCGTTGCTGAACTCCATTCTATTCAAGTCGTTGAGACACCCTCTGTGCATCCTAACCTCCAAGATATCCTTTCCAAACATCAAGATGGTTTTTCCACCCCTCATGGACTTCCTCCTTCTCGTGGTGTTCATGATCATTCCATTCCCCTTGTTCCTGGCAGTCTTCCTCCCAATGTTCTCCCTTATCGCCACCCCTTTGCCCAAAAGAATGAAATTGAGAAAATAGTGCAGGAATTGCTCCAAGCGGGTATTATCCGCCCCAGTACCAACCCTTATTCTTCCCATGTGGTCATGGTACTTAAGAACGAAGGTACTTCATGCATGTGTCCCGACTTTTGTGCCCTCAATAAGCTCACCATCAAGGACAAGTTCCCAATTCCTGCCATTGATGATCTATTGGATGCGTTGAGTGGTGCTCAGTACTTCACTAAACTTGATCTACATTCTAGCTACCACCAGATACGTATCCAAGAAGCTGGCAGACCCAAGATGACCTTTCGAACTCACGAGGGTCACTATGAGTTTTTGGTCATGGCCTTTAGCCAGTGTAATGCCCCCTCCACCTTCCAAAGCCTCATGAATCATGTATTCCGTCCTTTTCTCCTTCATTTTGTCTTATTTTTCTTTGATGATATTCTCATCTATAGTAAAACTTGTTAATCTCATCTTTCCCATGTGGATCAAATTCTCCATCTACTCTCACAACACCAACGTTTCCTCAAACAATCTAAATGTGCTTTTGGCGCCTCGGAAGTCGAGTACTTGGGGCATCTTGTTGGCAAGGACGATGTCATGGTGGATTCTAAAAAGATTGAAGTTATGCAATATTGTCCTCACCCAAAGACTCTCAAAATATTGCATGGATTTCTCAGTTTAACAGGTTATTATCGTAAGTTTGTTAAGAATTATGGCAAGATTGCAACACCTCTCACTACTCTCCTTAAAAATAATTATTTCACTTGGACTCCAATAGCTACTCAAGATTTTGAAACCTTGAAGACGACCATGTGCACCACTCAAGTCCTGGCCCTTCCTGATTTCACAAAGACCTTTGTCCTAGAATGTGATGCTTTCAGAAAAGGAATTAGCGTCATCCTTATGCAAGAGGGTTTCCCTTTGGCCTTTACCAGCAAACAAATGTTAGAGCGCAATTTGGGAAAATTAATCTATGAAAAGTAAATGTTGGCTTTTCTGCATGTCGTGGATCTTTCGCACCCTTATCTATTGGGGAAACACTTCCAAATTAAGACAGATCATCAAAGCCTCAAGTATTTTATGGAACAATGCCTTTCCTCCCTAGAGCAACAAAAATGGGTGACTAAGCTCTTTGGATATGATTATGATATCATTTACACGAAAGGAAAAGACAATTTGGTTGTTGATGCAGTTTCCAAGAAATATGAAGATGAAGGGTCCCATTTTTCTCTCCCCTTCATTGTACCAGATTGGCTCCAAGTTGTTCGCCGGGAATGGCTACAAGATCCCAAAAGTCCGCATCTAATACAACAATTGCAGTCCAATTCTCCAATCCCCCTAGGGTACTCTTGGCTCAATGATGATCTTCGATACAAAGGTCATATGTATTTAAGTACACAGTCAAAACTTAAATCCACTGTACTTTATGAGCTTCATGCTACACCCACAGCTGGGCACTCCGGGTTTACCGAAACCTATGACCAGGTCAAACGTTCTTTTTTCTGGGATGGTATGAAACATGACATTCATAATTTTGTGGCTGAATGTGATGTGTGTCAACACAACAAGGGAGAAACAGTCAAATATCCTAGCACACTACAACTGCTTCTGATTCCACCTGCTATTTAGCAAGATATCTCTATGGATTTTATTGTCGTCTTACCTAAATCGGGTAATAAATCAGTCATAATGGTGGTAGTTGACCGTCTTTCCAAGTATGCTCATTTCTGTGCTCTTCAACACCCATTTACAACATCCACCGTGGCTCAATTGTTCATGGATTAGGTCTTCAAGCTTCATGTCATGCCGCATTCTATTGTTTCTAATCGTGACCCAAATTTCACTAGAAATTTTTGCCAAGAAGTGTTCAACCTCTGAGGCAACCAATCACATCTCAGCATAGCTTATCATCCCCAGACTGATGGTCAAACTGAAGTTGTCAACAAGTGTTTGGAAACATATTTGAGGTGTTTTGCATCGGAAAGGAAAAATCAGTGCGCTCAATGGTTACTACTAGATGAATGGTGGCACAACACTTATTACCATACAGATACCCACATGACTCCATTTGAAGTGGTATATGGACAAAACCCACATTTCATTCTCTCATATTTTCTAGGTGTCTCGAAGGTCCAGGCGGTTCACCAAACGCTTACATTTCGAGAGGCTATTCTTCATACCCTCAAAGAGAATTTGTTCATGGCCCAGAATCACATGAAGCAACAAGCAGATCAAGGTTGCTTTAAACGTCAATTTGAAGAAGGGGATAGGGTGTTTCTTCGACTACAACATTCCAATAAAAATTCCCTCAAGGCTAACCATTGTAAAAAACTGGGGCCCAAATTTTATGGTCCTTATACTGTTCTCAAACGTGTGGGACAAGTGGCCTATCAGTTAGGTTTGCCCATTCATTCTAAGATCCATCCTGTTTTTCATGTTTCCTGCTTAAAGAAGGTGATTGGAACTAAGTGCCAAACTCAAACCGACCTTCATGAGTTGGACGAAGAAGGCTCCATTTGGCTACAACCACAAGCAATTTTGGACCAGCGTGAGCACCGTCTGCGTCAGCGAACCATCAAGGAAGTGTTAGTCTAGTGGAAAGATACAACTCCAACAAATGCCACTTGGGAACCAACTGACATTCTGCAGCAATTTCCTCATCTCAAGCATTGAGGATAAGGTTGTTTTTAAGGGGGAGGACATGTTAGGGATGTAACTCCTCACGTAGGTAGAATAATATATTTCCATGTAATAAAGGTCAATATTAATAAGTCCTAGAAATAAGGAAGAATAAGTCCAATGTAAGAAGACATAATAGAAGCTTTTTCTTCTAGAAGGATCTTCCTCTAGATTGTTCTTTTGATAGACATATTTAGTATAAATAAGAGTCGAGGGTATGAGAAGTTTTTTCTTGGTATTATTGTAATAGAGCGTTGCTCTATTGTAGGTTTCCCCCTCGAAGAGGCAAGTGAACATTGCTCTCAATAATCAAAGTGCTCTTTCTGGTGTTATTCTGGTACTATTTTGGTATTGTTCTGGTTATATCATTGTTTATCTTCCATTTCTAGTTGATTATTCATGTTCTACATACTATTTTATAACTACAATATTACAAAACACATGTAGATGGCCATGGATTTCCCATGGAACAACCATTAATAGGGCCTTCTATCCATCTCTTTAAGTTTGAAAATCTACAACCTTGCATTCACATCCCTTGTGCGGTTCTCCATTGGCCCAAAACCCAGTTAAACTAAAAATAAAAGCTACCAAATGAAAGGGCGTGAATTGGGGGCATACCTAGTCCATTTGAAATGGAATTGTGTTGGTCAAATATCCTACAATCCACCCAATATTTTTTGTGACGAAACAAATTTTTACAATAGGTAATAATTTCAATAAGCTAAATGCAAAAATGAGCCATACTTATCCATATATAGACTAGTTTTGGGGCTTTTGGGTTGGGAGATGACCATTTTTATGCCTATAATAAAATGAAAACTTTCATTAATTCTAATTCATGATTTGATATTAATTTTCATGATATTTCATTACATAATTGAACCTAGATTATAATGTTTCTAGATTATTTTTTCTAGAATTTCGGGACATTTTGTTTGGTACTTTCTATGGTGACATCCAATGAACAATGAGGTATGTGTTCTAAAATGCCATATATGTGTGTGTGTGTGTGTGTGTGTGTATACAGAGAGAGAGAGAGAGAGAGAGAGAGAGAGAGAGAGAGAGAGAGAGAGGTTCATCCCCACAATATGATGTTTCGTTATCAACCATCACATTTTCCATCATTGGGCCTTAAGTTCGATCTCGTCAAGTTGCAAAATTATCCCTTCTCTTTATTGCACATCGTAACTTGTGTGATAGTGCCTACCCTTTATGGGCACCCTAGTTATCATTCCCTTTTCAATTTGATGCCCATGTTGTGATTATTTGTAGGTCAGGAACCCACACCTAGACCCACCATGACTAAATGTTGAGACCTCATTCTTCTCTCTTAATCTTTTTCTAGCCATGTCTCAAAGGGGTTCTCGTCATCAATTATGTTTCTCTACAGTTTCATATACTTATTGCTACTTTTGAGCCACTGCATAATGCTACACTATTTGTTTCTTTGATCCTTCTTGCTACCATTGTAGTCAATCTTGGACTTTGGTCCTTTACATCGATTTTCCTCCATTTTGTGACCTTTTACCTTTCTAGAAAACTATTATGAGTCAACAAAACTTTCCCGATTCCTTTTCTTCATTTGATTTAAGTAGGTATGCTCCATGCACTTGAAACATGGTTACATTCCATTGATCCACTCATTTTCTCCATCAACATACTTTTATTTATTTTTTACTCATAAAACCATGAAAAAGACACTAAAAAACAAAAATAAAAAGAGTGGTGGTGGAAAGAGCCTTGATTTGAACCATGTATCTGAAGGACATCCTATCAGACTGACAGTTGCAACAGTTAGCTACCCATGCATTACGGGGGATGGTTGTCTCTTTATATGGACTTTGGTAGTTTGATGGATGCATGATCAATGTACAAAGTAAAAGTACCAGGTTGGACCACATATAGACTTTGTTGTTTCGGAGGTGCTTCCATTCAAGAGGACTTTGAGACGATGAAGACATGATATGATGGAGGTTAAGACAATTAGTCATTAAGGGGGAGTGTTGGGAAATGTAACTCCCTACTTTGTCTTATGTGTGTGCTCATGTTTAATTATTGCTTTTTTGGTCATGAATTAGTAGAGTTTCTAGTCTCTACTAGAAGGAGTCTAATCCTAGGGTTTAGGAGGTTTTCGAGGCCTAGTTGATTTGAGAGATCCTCTCCAACTAATTAGCTTCCTAGAGTGGAGTGTGGTTGAGATATTTCCTCAACCAAATGATTTTGTGTCCAAGATAGTTTCTCTATATTAAGATAAACCTCATGTATTTACATTTGTACTCTATTTAGTTGTTCAATAAAGAGCATGCATCACAATTTCAATGTGTAAGTAATACTATCTACTCTAACCCATTTCTCAAGAAAACAAACTCTCATATAAAACACAAAACACAAAATAAACCAAATCATCCTTTACTTTTTTTTTTCTTAGAGTCCAATAAACCAATAATATTATCAGATGTTAACAATCATCACCAATACTAATTAATTAAATAAATGCATAACATTGTTAACCATTATAAAGACAATGTTCTTATCTTAGAGAAATTAAATAATTAATACTACCATTAAAAAGACAACGTTCTTATCTTAACTAAATTAAATAATTAATACTACCATTAAAAAGACAACCTTCTTATCTTACCTAAATTAAATAATTAGTACTAAATAAATATAAACCACCGTCGCAAATAATTAAAAACACAATATACACATCTTTCTTTGTTGAATTAGTTAATTCATGAGAAATAAATAAAAAACTACCACCTTCGTTAAAACAAAAGAGCAGAAAACACCGTATCTCTCTATTTAATCCCACCCTGAGCTATCAAAGACGTGGAGTTTGCGTCCTACACCTTCCTTAGGGCGAACAGGACTATGAAAGAACCATGTAACTGTCCTTCAACGTTCCTGTAATTTCAAATAACATTTTATCCACCGGCGCTTCAACGTTTAAGGGTTTCAAAAGAAATATCTAAAAGTCGTTCTATGGTGAGAATATTGTCAAAGGTTCTGCTCATGACCATCATTCAACGCTCAAAATAGTTTCTCCAGAATTTTAACAAGTGGGTATTTTAATATAATTTCCACAACTTACGGGTCTCAATTTAACACGTCTGAAAACTGTGTCGGTCCAAAAAAACAGCACTGGTTTCTTTTAGGTCATCAGTACATTCAAAAGATATATTAATGATATAAATTCCGACGACAGGATCAAATCTGTTCTCGAGAAAGATTTTCATGAATATATGATGAGTATTATAATGTTTGATGAGACGGATAGAGATAAAAAAATGGCACAATACACGAGGACGTTCAAATTCCCTCGACAAGTTATCCATCATATTTGACAATGTCAGCGACGGCTACAATAGACATAGTAATTCAAAACGCATGCATTAATCGTGGTTACCGTAAGTAAATTCTCCTCCGCTTCATTATAAGAAGACGCCCTTGCCATTGAAAATTACTTATCCAATCGCCCATACTGATCCGTGAGCTCAGAATTCATCAATAACAGGGAAGCCAAGAGTTCCAGCAAATATCCGGCTTGTCTGTATATTCGATTTTCATTTCTGTAGTGTTTTTTTGCAATTTCAGAGGTGTTTGCAATTACTGTGAGAAACTTAACAATAGAGACAAGTTGAAACATGGGACTTTCCACTAGTGACAAGGAGACAAGTACAACGAAGGCTGTCACTTACTCTTTATCGTCTATATCTAATCTTGCAAAAATGCTGCCCACAGGCATTGTTTTCGTATTTCAGATTCTGTCGAATGTTATCTCCCATAATGGCGACTGTGGAAAGGGCAATAAGGTTTTGGTGGGAATTTGTCTGGGTATTCTTGGAATCGTATGCTTCGTTCTCTCATTCTCGGATACTTTCACAGACAGCGATGGCAAAGTCCATTACGGGATCGCCACCAAAAGCGGGATAGCTACGTTTGGCAGTGGGAAGAGTAAAGTTAAACCTTCAAACGTATCGAACTATAAGCTTACATTAAAGGATTTTCTTTTAGCAGGTCTAGCGGTTCTGCTGTTCGCTGTTGTGTCTCTCACAGACAAAAACGTGGTTCAGTGTCTGTATCCATCGGCTCAAAGCCGCATAAATAAGTGGATTCAAGCTTTACCTGTAGTGGTGAGCGCGGCAACCGGTGCGGTGTTCGTTTTATTTCCGTCCAATAGGCAAGGAATCAGTCATCCCGTCGCAACAAAATGACATAATATACGAGCCAATGCTCACCTCTCGCTGCTGTCCGAGTGTCTAGCTCATCCTTATGATGTCTCTGTAATAATATGTTAGAATTTACATTAAGAAAACAGTATGTGCTCTGTGTTATCTAATAATACTATTGTTATGTCTTACTCGTCCCTCGGCCAAAACCCACTAGTTGTAAGTATTTTTTATCATGTTCTCTGATCCTTCAAAAAAGTTGTTGTAAGTTTTAATATGAATTTTATAAAAAACAAAAGTATTTTGTTAAGTATTTGAAAATTATAATTATATTTTCAGATTGGTGTAAGGCATTTATTTCACAATTTAATTATCAGCTTCAGGTTAATCATTAGATACTACTAGTACAGCAGTTAAATGGCTGCTGGTGAATGCCTAAAGGTTGATAAGATGAAACTAATTTTTAAAAAATATATTAAATTTTATTATTGATTAACAAATAAATGGTTGAGTCTCATTTATCTGGTATTAATATTTTAATTTAATTGAGCTCTATAGAAAACTTATTAAGCACTAAGCCCCTATTAAATCTGCCCATTATCAATAGGTGTACGCCTTTCTGCTTAAAAATATGAAAAAAAATAAAATTATAAATAAAATAATTTGATAAAACCATTACATAGTCTTGAATACGTGTTAATCATTAAATACTAAAATATTAAATACTAAAATATGAAAAAAAAAACATTATAAATAAAATAATTTGATAAAACCATTACATGGTCTTGAATATGTGAAAAGTGATAGTGGACAATTGACAATTATGCATATATAATCATTATTATTGTATAAATATTGATGTGAGTAAACTTTTCAACCTTTATATTTTCTCATTTAAAAAATTGATTATTTATAATTTACCGGAAGAAATATTTTAACCAACTCTTTTATATATAATCAAAGTATAGACAAATATATTATCAAATATGATCTGGTACAACTCGAGATCGCATGTAGTTATCTAGCAAATCCACTCATGAACTATCTTTGAGGAAAAATTCAAAGAGGTACATCACATGAGGTGATAGTTCTTTGTTGAAATTTATCATGCATGTACATACATAGACATATCCATCATCAAGCATATCCATAACTTTTTGGGCACAAACTTGTCACCTTTTCCATTAAATTAGTGAAAATTGAAATTGGTGGAAACTTTTTATACTTATGATAAAAAATAGAAATCATCACTTGCTTTGTTATACAGTTGGAAACCAGAGGAGGTGACAATTAATGGTGTTGACAGTTTTGTATAGACATACAATTTAAAACTGACAATTCAAACTAAACAGAAAACCTGAATAGGTAGACAAGAAAAAAAACCCCATTTCCATGCAAGCGAGGCGTAGAGGACTAAGAAAATTTAAACATTAGGAGGTTTGTTAGAAAAATGGAGCCTGTCATCTCGAGAGCCTCCATGAGGAGTGCCATCGTTGGGTATGAGTGCAAAGGGCTACGTGCAGGTCGGACACCTCTTTTTGAATGGCACATTCAAGAAGGCATCGAACAACATGTCGATTTTGCTTCTAATGAGGGTGTGCCGGTGGAGTTGCTCCATCATATATCCCAGACTGGGTGGAATCTGGTCACATTCCACTTCTAGACTGAGCAGTGGGGGCCCCACTAGGCAGTCCATCGTGGGGGACATGGATGTCACTGTATCCATTGCTGCAATGGTGGTGTTGGGTTTGTCCTAGGAATCTAGGACCATGTAGAGGAGGGATTCTAATGGAACCTGAATTGGTTTCCCCGTGAATTCCTCCTCCACGAAGGCCATTGCAAGTGTAGTCAAATTCTTGATTTTCTCTGTCTTAGCTATCAGTGAAGCCCTCTCCAAATCAAGCAATCGTCTCTTCCTTACATAATAACAGTACTAGGAGGGTCCCCTCCTAGGTTTCCCTCTTTGACGCGGCATGACATAGCTTGAAGGCCAAAGAAATATGAGAATGAGGCTAGAAAAAACTGAGAGGAATAGAGCCAGATCACCGAGCATAGCGAAGAAACAGAGAGAATACGCAGAATGGTTAATTCCATGGTCTAGTTAGAGAATTATCCGAGGGGATGGTAAAACCGCGCAGCCTCCTCATGTACCTGTGGTCATCCCCCTACCATTACTCAGTGAGGGCACCATTAATCCTGCACGGGGAAGTTTTTCTTCGTTCCTCTGTGTGCGTTTATGGGCATCCTCCATCCGAGAGTGATCCTTGGGGTGGCGGGTAGCCATATTTATGGCATGGATTGCATGGGGGCTATGTGGCATCCGTTGGTCTATGTGTCACCCCATTTGGGGCTACGGGCACAAATATTATGAGGGTAGATATATTCTAATTTATTACTTACTTGTTTCATTTTTTCTTTATAGAGCTAGCATAAGAACCACGTCTTCTATCAAGGATGAAGTATTTTTTATGTAAGACATTAAGTTTGGGGTTAAACCACTCTCAAAAGGAAAAGTTAAGGACATTGAAGCTTAGCAAGCTCAAATTTCAAAAATTGGAGGACCGATCATCAACCCTCACATACATAAGCTCTTCAATTTAGGTATCCATCAAGGGTTCTCAAAACCTTGGAATCAAAGCCTCATTGTACATATTATTAAAAGTGGGGATAAAAGCAATCTCTCTATTTTTATAACCATTATGATTAGTCCCATTTTAGCTAAGCTATACAAAAATATTTTTGAAAAGAAGATTGATACATGGTTAGAGAGCCATGGAAAAAGAGCTAAAGACTATGTTGTGTTTAGAGGCTAGAATTCAACTTTGGACCACCTTGTCACATTTAGAATCATTGTAGAGGAGTGTCGTAATTATAAAAATGACCTCCTTTGTTAATTCGTTGATTTTAGAAAATATTTTGACAATTATCCTAGGAGTAACCTCTAGAATGGGGCTAGAAAATCTTAAAGTTCATCTCAAGTTAAGATCCATTGGTGTAAGTCTATACAAGAAAGGTATTTCTAACTTTAGGAACACTCAGGGATATTCTGAAGAAATTAACTATAATATAGGAGTCAAACAAGGTTTTCCCCTATCATCTACAATTGTCAGCATCTATATTGATAAGTTAGAAGATTATTTTGGAGGATGGAATTTGTATTGGCCGGACTCTTGCTAATATAGTCATCCTCCTCCTCCTTTACAATGATGGTATTTTTATTATGGCGAAGAGTCCCTATGACCTAGGTAAGCAACTAATAGTCCTCAAGGACATCTTCTCTAGCATGGGCTAGGCTTGACTATGAAAAATGACAAAAAAATGTTATGATAATTAAATTTAAAAGGATCACCTACCATACTTTTGTATATGAAAATAATAGTTCGAAGGATGTGCCTTTATATAAATATCTTGGAATCAATATTGACCACAAGCTCAATTGCAACTTTAATGTTGAGAAAGGGATAAATGGAGAGTGGAAATATTATTATGGGCTTGAAAACAATTGTAAATCAACATACCTTTGGATTTTGAACAAAAAAGACTCCTCTTTGACACTCTCTTCACTTAGGTTATCTTATATGGATGTGAAGTTTGGGGTTGCAGTATATCTAGTGGATAAAGATAGAACATATACAAAAGAATTAAAATAACTTATAATCTCAAAATTAAGAGAAACACACCCTATCTTATCTTCCTCATATAAGCAATTCTTTCCCCCATTGAGAGTATTTCTATGATTAGATACTTTCACTTACAAGAAGAAGATAAACAACATGGATGGCAAGAGACTCCCCAAGATTTTTTCAAACTCTAGCCAAAACCACGAACGACATAAAGATGCAAAATCTTGGATAAATCATTCAGGAATAGAATAAGTCATCATGCAAAAAATCGATGATATTCCAAATATTATCACTTTTAAATTTAATGAGAATATGTGGTGTGATGAAAAATTAGAGGATGAAAGGAAATTAAGATACCAACCATAATTTAGAAGATCTAAAGTACCTCTCAATTTTGATAAGTGCAAAGAAGAAAATCAACATTGCTTAAATAAGAACAAACTCTCATGAGCTTCATAGTCAAATTCGGTGTTGGACAATGCCCAAAACACCATGGGAAGAAATAATTTGTATTCTTTGTGACACTAAAAGTGTAGAAGATGAAAAATATTTCCTCTTAGATTTCTCTTCCTATACTCATATTATATCCCAATTTAAAAATATTTTCCACAATACACACCTTCCTAACATCCTAAGTCATCAAAACTATTATGATCTTAGAATGCTTATCTCAATTCCTTTTTAGCATAGAAATACAATATAAATGAATCATCATCATCATCATCATCATCATCATCACCACACACACACACACACATATAAACATGGACTTGACTTATCCCAAAGAGATCCAAATCATATGTGCTACATATAGAGATAAAACATATTTATATATATTATCATGGTATAGGTTAAGGCACCATAGGCACAAAACTTACCTAATAATTTATTTTCTTAAAAAAATATTGAGTGAGTTATTTATGATTTTTTTAATTTTTTTTATGGAATTAGTTTAACTAATTAAAAAAAATCAAAATCTCCTTTATATATTTTATAAAAATATTTTTTAAAGTTGGAAATATAAAATAATTAGTCCTTAAACAATATTAAATCAAAATTTTATTAGCAAAACTTTATACAAATTCAAAAAAATTATGACTTAAACAATGTAATGTGAATCTAATCTTTTAAACTGAATTTGGCTAAAATAAAGTATACTTTTAGTTAATCTTTTTTATAAGTTTTTTTGAAACATTCAAAGTTCTTTTAGTTAATCTTCTTATAAATTTTGAAATATCCAAAGTTACCCATTATGAAAATTAGAAGAAATAAGGGCTGCATGGCAACTTAGTCCCTGTCAAGTAAATTTGGTAATAGAGTGTACCTAGATGGGATCATTGAACTACTTAAAATGTTCCAACATTTGTCAATTTATTATAAAACCATTATCAATTTACTATAATTATTATGTTTTTATTAAAGAAAAATTCAAAATCATTATTAAAAAGGAAAGATATATATAAGTTCTTTATATCATTTTGTTTTTGATCTTTAACTATATTTTTACTAATTTATTTTCATTTAAAAAGAAATTCAAAATTACTATTAAAATAAAATTACACATATGTCATCATACATAATTATATGTATATAATTTTGTATTAATCTAGTAGGAGTACACTTTGTATTAATGATAAGAGAAAAACTTAAATGCAATAATAATGAAATAAATGGATAATAATAATGAGAGAACACATGGCATTTTTACTTTTTTTCTTAATTTTTTATATAAAATGTACTAGGTCCTTATAACCAAATTCATTGAAATGCAATAACAATGAAATAAATGGATAATAATAATGAGAGAACACATGGCATTTTTACATTTTTTCTTAATTTTTTATATAAAAGATATTAGGTACTTATAACCAAGTTTATTGATTATGTAATTAATTTCAAATATTGAAATATTTGAAGGCAACAATAAAACTTGAAATATATGAACCAAATATTTTTATTATATAAAAATATAGAAACTAGAAAAACAAATATTTTTATTATATAAAAATTATATATATATATATATATATATATATATATATATATATTATTAAGTTAAACATTACATTACACATATAAATTTAAAATGCAAGACAAATTAATTCAAATCAATAGAAGGTAAATTAATGTCAAATCAAGGCAAAGTGCTTTTTTAGATTTTTTTTGTTTGATTTTGTTTAAAATTTGATAAGAAATGATTGAATCTGTATATTTGAATGGCTAAATTTGTATAATCCGAGTATCTTGGGGTTTTAAACATGCTGAATTATTTATATATTTAGAAATACAATTTAAATAACAGAAAATAACTATTTTATTGAAATTTACATCACCAAATTCCAAAAAAAAACCAAAAAAATAAAAATAAAACGTTTAGCCAATATCAAGGAAAAAATATCAAGGTAAATACATCTACGAGTTCGCGTCGAAAAATATCCGGGTGAGCAGTACTCTGAAAGAACCATCTTACTGTCCTTCAAAAGATCTTTTATCTAACGGTCAGTCCACGGTGAGAATATTGTCAAAGGCTCTTTTCTAACCGTCGTTCAACTCTCAAAACAGTTTTATGCATTTTAACAAATTGGTATTTTCAATTTCCACGGATTAAACCAAGAGAATATGAGATTACGGGTCTCAATTCAACAACTACTCTAGTGAAAGTTACACTGTTACCTTTTGTCATTACCGAATTCAGCACGCGTCTGTTAACCAAAGAAATTTCGGCAGCCTGATCACGTATCTTCTTGATTGAGTCGAGATATTCGGGAAAATAAAAGGAATGAGTGATGATGCCTGTATAATGCCATGAGGGTTAGTAAAAATGGAGAGATAGCGATTGATGAGGGGTCACACTCGAAAACCTAACATGCACCAGGACTTTTAAATTCTCTCCGGCCATGATAATCAAATTTGACAAGTTGAGCGACGGCCATAAGAGACAATGGACATAGCAAATCAAAACGGATGAACTAATTGCTTGGCTCTGATCCCCACGTAAGTCTCTCACCTACTTGATGACAAGAAGACGCTCTTGCCTTTGAGATTTTCTTATAAATCGCCCATATTGATGCGTGAGCTCGGTTTTCATCAAGGAACCCTAGGCCTCCAGCAAATATACTACTTGCCCATATATTCAATCTTTATTGTTGCAATATCAAAGATTTTTGTAGTGTGTTTCTCGCAAAATTCAGAGGTGTTTGCAATTATTCTTGGGAAACTAACAATATAGACAAGCTGAAACATGGGGCTTTCCAGTACTACTGACAACGAGACAACCACGACAAAGGTTATCAGTTACTTTTTATCGTCTGTATCTAATCTTGCAAAAATGATGCCCACGGGTGTTATTTTCGTATTTCAGATGCTGTCCAATCTTCTCTCCAAAAATGGCGACTGTGGAAAGGGCAATAAGATTTTGCTGGGAATTTGTCTGGGCATTCTTGGAATTGTTTGCTTCATTCTCGCGTTCACTGATACCTTCACCGACGAAAATGGTAATGTCCATTACGGGATCGCAACCAGAAGTGGGTTGGTGACGATTGGCAGTAAAGCTAAGCCTTCAAACGAATCGGACTATAAGTTTGGATTGAAGGATTTTCTGGCAGCGGGTCTGGCGGTTATGGTGTTCGCTTTTGTGTCTCTCTCAAACAAAAACGTGGTTCAGTGTTTGTATCCCTCGGCTCAAAGCAGCATACATAAGTGGGTTCAAGTTTTACCTTTGGCGGTCAGCGTGGTAATCAGTGCCGTGTTCGTTATTTTTCCGTCTAAGAGGCACGGGATCGGTAATCCCGTCACAACAAAATGCAATAATATTGGAGGCTATACTCTACTAGGGTGAATTGTTCCTGCTGTCTAGGTGATAATGCCTATGTAATATTGTATTTTCTTACTATTTACATAAAATAAATTGATTATGAAAGTAACAAAATTTTGTATTTAACTCCTATTATAAGGTGTCAAAAGTAAAACTAGATACAACTTTGCATTTCACGAGCTGGTATTTTTAAAATATTTTTTTGGAAGCTTAATTTTCAAATATCTTAGACTATAATGGTTTTTCTAAAGAATATATTTTGGAAACTGAATTTTCAAATATCTTATCTCATAATTGTTTTTTTAAGTTATAATTGTAATAAAATTGGGTATTGGTGTTAATAATCAGCCTTAAGCTAAGTTATAATTGTAATAAAATTGTGTATTGGTGTTAATAATCAACCTTAAGCTCCACGCCCAGCCTACACATGTGGATCCCCTCCGCCTTAACTACTCCCTCATACCTGCTGCTGCGAGCTCTCACTTCACTAGTAACTAATTGCTCCAGTGGGCTCAGAGCTAGACTTCCGTCCTTGCTATGGCGCTGGTACAAGGTCCGCTTCTCATGCGCTCATGCGGCTTTTCTCCCCTGCTGTCTTCTCTTATGGCGACGTCTAGTCCCCCTTGTGTTTCCTATCGCCCTTTTCTCCCAGCATTTTTGGTTCTCAGTCCTCCCCTTTGGTGTTTACCTGGTTCGGTCTGGTCCTTTTTCCACCCTTACCCCATGGCCAGGGAGGGAAGTCGAAGCGTGGTGCCTTCTAGTACCAGAATCGCGCGGCCATGGGTAATCGTCACCCTTACTCATTTTTCGTTGTGCTCAGCTCCTCGCCTTCATCCACCTTTGTCCTCGCCTTGGGCATGCCATGTCGAATGGTTTGGTCTCCATGGGAACTCTCTCAACTTTGCTCTAGACCGCTCCTTGATTTTCCCTCGACCTCGCAATCAGCGGTGACACGTCCCTCTTGTCCGCCACCCTACCCTCGTTCGCCACCCCCCTCCCCTCCCCAGTCACCAGTCTCTATGCCTTGGTTGGATGATGATAACGTGCACTCAAAAGAACTCTGTGTGGAGGTTTCCCACAACCAGGAACAACTCCAGTCAGAGAGTGTTTCGCCCCAAGGCCTATGGGATTCAATGTCAATTATCCACGAATTGGTCTTTGCGGTCCGGCGGGACGTGGATGATCTCCGGTTCAAACTGGAGCACTTGGACTGGCGTGCTGGGCAGGGCAGATTGAAACAATGATCGAGACATTCCTCCATTCCTTGCATCCTTCACGCTTCCGCTTCGGGCAGATTGAAACAATGATCGAGACATTCCTCCATTCCTTGCATCCTTCACGCTTCCGCTTCTCCACGGGTGGTTTGCGCTCCAGAATTATAGGGGAAGGATGGGCAATGCGGGGACGACGCAGTAGGCCGTGGACACTCTGCATGGCACACTCGCGGCCGATTCCTATTGCTTAACCGTTAAAAGGAAGACCGTTCTTATTTTAAGACTAGCATAGCCGCTAACTCGTGGCTGGAGAACGTCATAAAAAAAAACTTTCGCGTTAAAAAAAATTCAGTAAAAACGTTAGGTTAAAAAAAGCTCAGTAAAAATGCCAAGCCCATGCATGAAGAAATTGGACAATTGAAGAATTCCAAAAGTTAATCATTTAAATGTGGCAATCATATGATGTTAGAGTAATTTCTTAATATGATTAGGTAAATGTTAAAAAGTAATCAGGTTAACCGATGCATTTATAAATGCAAAGAAGTTATCAACAATAAATCTGACTTGTTGATTTTGGAGGACGACTAAGAATATGCCAGCATCTTCAATGCATAACCATCAGATTAGAAATTTAAAATTAAAAGATCATTAATTGTGCCCATCTCCAATAAGTATACGCCTTTCGACATACTCATCTTTCTTTATTAAATTAATAATTCATAACAAATAAAGAAAAGGACTACGACCTTCGGGAAAAGGACGATAAGACCTTCGGGAAAAGGACGATAATCTACTGGCGTGGCTTTTTAGACTTTCAAAATATCTTTTATCTAGCGGTCAGTCCACGGTTGGAATATTGTCAAAGGCTCTTTTCTAACCGTCGTTCAACTCTGAAAACAGTTTTATGCATTTTAACGAATTGGTATTTTCAATTTCCACTGATTAAACCAATATTTTTAACCGTCATTCAACTCTGAAAACAGTTTTATGCATTTTAACGAATTGGTATTTTGAATTTCCACTGATTTCAAAATATCTTTTATCTAGCGGTCAGTGCACGGTGGGAATATTGTCAAAGGCTCTTTTCTAACCGTCATTCAACTCTGAAAACAGTTTTATGCATTTTAACGAATTGGTATTTTCAATTTCCACTGATTAAACCAAGAGAATATGAGATTACGGGTCTCAATTCAACACCTACTCTAGTGAAAGTAACACTGTTACCTTTTGTCATTACCGAATTCAGCACGCATCTGTTAACCAAAGAAATTTCGGCATCCTGATCACGTATCTTCTTGATTGAGTCGAGATATTCGAGAAAATAAAAGGAATGAGTGATGATGCTTGTATAACTCCATGAGGGTTAGTAAATAAAAATGGAGAGATAGCGATTGATGAGGGATGACACACGCAAACCTAACATGCACGATGACTTTTAAATGCAGTGTTCCAAACTTTTATCTTTATCTTTCGGTTGTTTTTGGTAATTTTTTCTTTTTGATTTTGCTTGAAAATTTGTGATTAATGGTTGGATCTTCAGATTTGAGTGGTTAAATTTGTATAATTCGAATTTTCCAAGAGTTTTTTAACAGGCTGAATCTATTTATGCCTTCAAAAATGCAATTTAAACAACAAAAAATAACCATTTTTTTCCAAATTTATATTACCGAATTCTGAAAAAAAAAAAATAAAAAAAATAAAAAAAAAAACATTTAACCAACGCCCTTATGATAATCAAATTTGACACGTTGAGCGACGGCCATAAGAGACAATGGACATAGCAAATCAAAGCGGATGAACTAATTGCGTGGCTCTGATCCCCACGTAAGTCTCTGACCCACTTGATGACAAGAAGACGCTCTTGCCTTTGAGATTTTCATATAAATCGCCCATATTGATCCATGAGCACAGTATTCATCAAGGAAGCCAAGGCCTCCAGCAAATATCCTACTTTCCCATATATTCAATCTTTATTGTGGCAATATTAAAGATTTCTGTAGTGTGTTTCTTGCAAAATTCAGAGGTGTTTGCAATTATTCTTGGGAAACTAACAATATAGACAAGCCGAAACATGGGGCGTTCCAGTATTAGTGACAACGAGACAACCACGACAAAGGTTATCAGTTACTCTTTATCGTCTGTATCAAATCTTGCAAAAATGAAATGATGCCCACGGGTGTTATTTTCGTATTTCAGATGCTGTCCAATCTTCTCTCCATAAATGACGACTGTGGAAAGGGCAACCAGATTTTGCTGGGAATTTGTCTGGGCATTCTTGGAATTGTATGCTTCATTCTCTCGTTCACTGATACCTTCACAGACAAAAATGGTAATGTTCGTTACGGGATCGCAACCAGAAGTGGGTTGGTGACGATCGGCAGTAAAGCTAAGCCTTCAAACGAATCGGACTATAAGGTTGGATTAAAGGATTTTCTGGCAGCGGGTCTGGCGGTTCTGGTGTTCGCTTTTGTGTCTCTCTCAGACAAAAACGTGGTTCAGTGTTTGTATCCCTCGGCTCAAAGCAGCATACATAAGTGGGTTCAAGCTTTACCTTTGGCGGTGAGCGTGGTAACCAGTGTCGTGTTCTTTATATTTCCGTCTAAGAGGCAAGGGATCAGTCATCCCGTCACAACAAAATGCAATAATATTGGAGGCTATACTCTACTAGGCTGAAAGTAACAAAAATTTGTATTTAACTCCTATTATAAGGTGTCAATAATTCGTTTTAGGTCTTAACTAAAAGTAGATAAGCTTTGCTTTTAACGAGCTGGTATTTTTAAAATAACTTTTTTGGAAGCTCAATTTTCAAATATATTAGTTTATAATTGTTTTTCTAAAGAATATCTTTTGGAACCTGAAGTTACAAATATCTTATCTCATAATTGATTTATTTTTTTTTAAATTAAAATTGTAATAAAATTGTGTATTGGTGTTAATAATCCGGTTTGAGTTTTATGTTAAAGCAGATACAGCTATGCAAACCAACTAGTAGTTTTAAAATTCATTTTATTAAAAGCTGAATTTTCAATATTTTTTCTATAAAGTATATAAGAAGTCAATTATTTATTTATATTATTTTTAGAAGAAAAAATTAAATTTTACCTCTCTTTTATTTCTTTTTCTTTATTAATAAATATATATAACGTACAGGTAAAAAAAAATTTAGTTAGGATTTTATTAAAGATTTTTCAAATATCTTTTTCTTTATATAATAAATATATATAAGGTATATGTAAAAAAAAGTTACTATAATAAAACATTAACTTTAGAATTTTATTAAAGATTTTACAAATATCACATGATTAGAAGTTTAAAATTGCATGAATTCTGGGACATAAATCTATACTAATTCACAAAGAATTAACCATTCAAATATTTAAATACAACAATTTTTATACAGATTTTTGGGAAAATATCCCTAAAACATAGTTTTGGAAAAGAGCCAAAACTCACAATGTGAGAGTCTTTTATGTTTTAGCTTTTTTCATGAGATATTTGCCTAAAATCAGGTTAGAAATTGTTGTATTTCTATATTTTAGTGGTTAAGTCTTTGAAATCCTAGTGTTTTAAGGGTTTTTCAATAGGCTAAATTTATGCATTCTGTAATGCAATTTAAACTATATAAAATTGTGATTTCATATAAATTTATATCAAGTAATTCCAACTAAAAACATAAAAACATAAAACAGTTAGACAAATAAATCTATATTTATCAATAATAATTAATTATTATTTAATTAATTAATTAATAATAAATAAAACCTGGTGCTTAAAGGAAGACCGTTCTTATTTTAAGAAAATTAAATAGTTAATACTAAGTAAAAAAAAAAAGTACCCACGCAAAAAATTGAAAACACATCGTTAATCATTAAAAACACAACGGGCTCATCTTTCTTTATTAATTAATAATTCATAACAAATAAGGAAAAGGACTACCACCTTCGGGAAAAAAAAAGAGAAGAAATATCCCATATATTTATTTAATCCCACCCTGTCCTTGCTTGCAAGGACTATGAAAGAACCATATAACTGTCCTTCAACTTTCCTGTAATTTGAAATGACATTTTATCGACCGGCGCTTCAACGTTCAAAGGTTTCAAAACAACATATTTAGAAGTCGTGATTACGGGTCTCAATTTTGACATAACAGAAATATGTGATTACGTGTGTCAATTTAACAAGTCTGAAATCTGTTTTCTGTCGAATAAAATAGCACTGGTTTCTCTTTTAGTGGTGAGCGCGGCAATCGGTGCGGTGTTCGTTTTATTTCCCTCCAACATGCAAGGAATCAGTCATCCGGTCGCAACAAAATGACGTAATATACGAGCTAGCTGCTTGTCACCTCTCGTTGCTGTCCGGTTGTTTAGGTGTTACTTGTGGTCTCTGTAATTGTAATAATAGTAGTAGTCTAAATGTTTTACTTTTTGGCTATTTTTTTTGGTAACTTTGAAATTATTTATACATTTAGAAATACAATTTAAACAATAAAAAATAGGGATATAAAAAAAATATTGTGTAATCTGTGTTATTAGTCTCTCTCAAGGGACTATAGCAATGAGTTTGCTTTTGATGTGACATTAATTTATTTTTTACCATAAATTTGTGTATGCAATAAAATGTTTAACAGGGGAAAAAAATATATATTTTTGAATATAATAAAAATATTTGTGTTTTTCATTTCTAATTGGTTGATAAAATTGAAGTGTTATTGCTCCTTTCAAGTCTTTCAATATATAAAATTAATAACATAGTCAATGACTTTCACCAATCACCACATCTAAATATAAAAAGTTGTACTATATATTTATTGTTATGTATTATTATATTTATTATCTAATATATTATTTATTACTATATTTATATTATATTTATTATCTAATATATTATTTAATATATTATTTAGATTATATTTATTATGTAATATAATAAATATTATATAAAAATATATATTATTAAATTTGAAATGTTTATTTTCAAAAAGAAAAATTGAATATTTTAAAAATGTAATTTGCATTTGGCTAGTTTAACATAATTGGAAAGAAATTTAGGTTAGTCCCAAAACTATACAACATCCATATTAAAGTAAAAATGTGGTCAAAATGACAAATCTATAAACTAAGTGTCATGGAGCAACAAGTCTTCCTCCATTTCTTGTAAGTTTAGGTAGAATTTTTTGAATTCCAATCTTTCTGAAGGTATGGTTATCAATGCTAATTTTTTTCATTTTAAATTGTTACAAATTGATTTCTTTTAAAACTATTAAACTAGCCCATAATTAACATATTGTTCATGTTTCACAATAATAATCATCATCAATAATTATAGGGTGCTATCATCTCCATTTCCAAATTTACTTGGCAAGAACTAAGCTCCCATGCAACCTTTGTTTAGTATTACTAATGTTATATCTTAATAAAAATAAAAATATTTTGTAAAATTTTTGAAAAGTATAAATTTTGTGATAAGTATAAGACATCAATAGTTACTTCTATGAATTAAATAATTTGATAAAAGCACTAGATAGTCTTGGTTATACATAAAAGTTGGTTACCATTATGCATATACAACCATTATTAGTTATATAAATATTCGTGTATTCGAGCAAAATTTTCAATCCAATTTAAAAAACTGTTTATTTAAAATTTTCGTATAATATACATAAAGATAGATATATAAAGTTATTAGAAAATTGCTTATTTATAAATTTCTTATAATTTACATAGAGATAGATATATACATTCATTAAAAGCATAGGAAGATACATTACCAAACATGATTTGTTACAATTACAGAGTAATGTAGTTATTGAGAAGATCCATTGTCGAATAATGTGGGGTAAAATCCAAAAAGATACAAATAGTTCTTTGTTGAAATTTTTTATGGATATATATACACAAAATATTAATTATTTAGTATATTTATAGGGTATTGTTTAAACAATTTATTTTTTTAATTTTTTCATAGGAATTTGTTAGAGACCTAACCTTTCAAGTAGGTAGAATAATATATTTCTATGTAATAAAGGTTAAAATTAATAAGGCCTAGCAATAAGGAAGAATAACTCTAATGTAAGAAGATCTAATAGAAGCTTTCGCTTCTATAAGGATTTTCCTCTAGATTTTGATAGACATATTTAGTATAAATATGAGTCGAGTGCATGAGAACTTTTTTCTTGGATATTATTGCAATAGAGCTCTACTCTGCTGAGGTTGCCCCCTCAAAGAGGCAAGTGAACATTGCTCGAGCAGTAATCAAAGTGTTCTTTCTCGTGTTATTCTGGTATCCTTTTGGTATTATTGTGGTCTTGTTCTGGTTATACTATTTTTTATCTGCCATTTGTAGCTAATTATTTATGTTCTTCATACTACTTTATATATGGAATATTACAAGTGGTATCAAAGCACCTTCATTGACAAAAAATTGTGGGTTATTTTTTTTTCAGGGTAGAGACGTATTCTGACATCTTTAAGCTACAATGAACTATCATTACACGCATAAACCCATGGCCAGGGATTCATACATGCAAGAAATACAAGTGGTACTTAAGAACACATTTGTTGGCCACCCTTGTAACCCCTGTTGGTACCCCTTCGAGTGGTAGTGCATTAGACAACACTTGTATACAGATTGACCTAGATTTTCTGAATCCCTCCATAGATAAACCGATCGGCCACCTCACTTATATTGTGCCACCAAAAACAACATTCCGGAAGATACTCTCTAGTACCTGGGTAGTCGGGTAGTACAACTAAGGACATGGTCTAGTCTCAGTTGGTGCCCAGAGATATTGGGTCGAGTACTACTGTTGGACCCCACACGTATATCAAAGAGTTATAAAACATGGAAAACCCTTGTTTATAGAACCCTTGAATACCTAACCTTTGGGACAGAAACAAAATAACCCAGACAAGATCAATTTTCGAGAATGTTTTATCAGTGGCCTCAAGAATGAGATTCGTGCCCATTTCCTCATGGCTCGGCCTCAGATTTTGGTGGATGCTACTAAAAGAGCTAATGACGCACAATAGGTTGTCTCTTCTAAAAAACAAAAACCCTCCTTTATTCCTTGCACTAAACCAGTAACTCCCACTCGTCCCTCTACTCCACTAAGGATCCAAAAATTGACCAGAGCTGAAATGGTTGAACGCCAACTCAAAGGCCTTTTTTATAATTGTGATGACAAATATTTTCAAGGACGCAAGTGTAAGGAACACAATATTTTTATGGCCATCTTGGAGGATGTTTCAGAATAGGATTTTGAGGCTCCCCTTGTGTCTGTGACACATGAATCCACTGACATAACCCCTCCCTCAGACCCTCCCGAACTAGAACCAGTCATTTCCCTAAATTCTCTCATTGGCTTCTCTACTCCCCAAACCCTCAAGCTAATTGGTTACATCAAGCATAGGAAGGTCATCATTCTTGATGATAGTGGAAGCACCCATAATTTTATTCATCGCCGCATTTCCCAATAAACTAATTTCTATATCCGTGTGGTCAATAATTTTCAAATCATGATTTCCAATGGCGGGTCCATGAAATGTGGAGGGCGTTGTGAAAATGTGCGTCTCCAAATTGGTGAATACCACCTAAAATACCATATGTTTGCTATCGACATGGGAGGTTGTGACATTGTGTTGGGTGCAAAATGGATAAGGAATTTGGGTCCCACTCTCATGGATTTTAAAGAATTAACCATGCATTTCGACCAGGAGGGCCAATAATATAAGTTCCAAGGCATAATTGTCAGTTCCTCGAAGATCATCAGTTTTCATCGCATGGAAAAGCTTCTCAAAAAAGGTCATTCTGGCATTATTTTCCAACTCCATGCCATACAAGCAACTGAGACACCCTCTGTGTCGCAGGACCTTCAATCCATCATTTCTAAACATCAAGTGGTTTTGTCCACTCCTCAAGGACTCCCTCATTCATGTGGTGTTCATGATCATTCCATTCCCCTTGTCCCTAGAAGCCTTCCTCCTAATATCCATCCCTATCATCACCCCTTTTCCCAAAAAAATGAAATTGAGAAAAATGTTCAAGAACTGCTCAACGTAGGTGTTATCCGCCCTAGTACAAACCCCTACTCTTATGTAGTGGTCATAGTCCTTAAAAAATAAGGTTATTGGCACATGTGTCATGTCTCCCGCACCCTAAACAAACTCACCATTACAAACAAATTTCTCATTCCTATCATTGATGACCTCTTGGATGAATTGAGTGGCGCCCAGTTCTTTACTAAACTTAATATTTGTTCTGGCTACCACCAGATCCGTATGAAAGAGGCAGACATTCCTAAGACTACATTTATAAATAATGAGGGCCACTATGATTTTTTGGTCATGCCCTTTGTCTTGTGTAGTTCTCCCTCCACTTTCCAAACCCTCATGAATCATGTTTTCTGTCCTTTTCTCCGTCATTTTTTCTTAGTTTTATTTGATGATATCCTCGTCTATATTAAAACCTCGAAAACCCATCTTGCTCATGTGGATCGAGTTCTCCATGTACTCTCTTAGCACCAAATTTTCCTCAAACAATCTAAATGTTCTTTTAGCGCCTCAGAAGTCGAGTACTTGGGTCATCTTGTTAGCAAGGCCAGCATTAGGGTGGATCCTAAAAATATTGAAGCTATGAAATATTGGCCTCACCTAAAGAATCTCAAAAGCCTGCATGAATTTTTGGGTTTAACAGGTTATTATCGCAAGTTTGTTAAGAATTATCGAAATAATGCGACACCTCTCACTGCACTCCTTAAAAATAATTCTTTCACTTGGACTCCAACAACTTCATAGGATTTTCAAACCTTGAAGATGGCTGTGTGCACTACTCTAGTCCCGACCCTTCCTAATTTCACAAAGACCTTTCTACTGTAATGTGATGCTTCCAGAAAAGGAATTGGCGTTGT
Source organism: Picea mariana (assembly GCA_032191745.1). Taxonomy (NCBI): domain Eukaryota; kingdom Viridiplantae; phylum Streptophyta; class Pinopsida; order Pinales; family Pinaceae; genus Picea; species Picea mariana. Next base: position 84,492 of record JASDQU010686665.1, read on the forward strand.
CCTTATGCAAGAGGGTCGAACTTTGTCCTTTATCAACAAACAATTGTCTGAGCGAAATTTGGGAAAATCAAGCTATGAAAAGGAAATGTAGGATATTGTAACACACCCACTAAGGGAACTAATATTTTTCGGCTTTTTCCTTCTTCTCACCGAGGAACAGAATCCCTGAATTCCTATGGGGCCTGATGCAGACCCTACCATCCCTTATCCTTACCCATGTGATTGTTGGCTATGACCATAGGCCTTAATAGAGAGGTGCTTCCGGCTTTCGCGATTTGGGAAATCGCGATGCATGTGTTCCCCTGCTCTCTTGTCTCTTGAAGTGCCGAAATCTGAAAGGGACCAACAGTTTGTCACATCTAACAATGCCTCGGATTAAAACCTGGGATCCCACCTTTCGGAGTTTCGCGTACCAGGATTTTGCGGTAGAAGAGGATGAGGGGTTCATACCCTTCGGTTTTCTAGGTGCTGAAACACCGAAAACGAAATCTACATGCGCTAAGCCGTATCGGGATTTCACAAGTCGGGAATTCAGGACTGGCGTGTACCAGGGACTTTCTTCTAGATATCGCGGGTGCCAAAATACCGAGACATCAAGACTTATCTGCGCTATTATTATTTTGTGGTTTCGCAAGTCCGGGTTTCGTGATATGCACGAATAGAAGGTCTTGCACTTAGGTTTCCCAGGAGCTGAAACTCCTAAGCCCGTATTCATCACTAACCTCATTTTGGGGTTTCGCAAGTCGAGACTTCGTGACCGGAAAGTACAAGGGAACTAACCCTTGGGTTTCCCCAATGCCGAAACACCGAAACATCTAAACTCTAGACACACGATGTCATATCAGGGTTTCGCAAGTCAGGATTTCGAGAATGGCGAGTACAAGAGACTTTCCCTTAAATAATCCTGGGTGCCGAAACACTGAAACATCCAAACTCTAGACACACTATGTCATTTTGGGGTTTCGCAAGTCGGGATTTCGAGACTGGCGAGTACAAGAGACTTGCCCTTAGATAATCCAGGGTGCCGAAACAACGAAACATCCAAAATCTAGACACACTATGTCATTTTAGTGTTTTGCAATTCGGGATTTCGGGACTGGAGAGTACAAGAGACTTGTTCTTAGATAATCCCGGATGCCGAAACATCGAAACATCCAAACTCTAGACACACTATGTCATTTCAGGGTTTCGTAAGTCGATATTTCGGGACTGGCGAGTATAAGAGACTTGCCCTTAGATATCCCGGGTGCTGAAACACCAAAACATCGTATCTCTTCCGCGCTATTATCATTTCAGGGTTTCGC
>JASDQU010686665.1:90740-102102 GCA_032191745.1 Picea mariana
GTGTCTGTAACCTTTCCAAATGGTTGTGTTAAAAAAAATCAAAAAGTCATGTATGTTCCTGGTATAGAGAAGATCTTAATCATATTCCAGCATAGCATATCAAGGTTTGAAATTTGAAATTGTAAAGATGCATTGCCTTGTAAAAGATATACAAGATCATAACAAGATTATTGCAATAGGAATCGAAGTTGGAGGTTATACAATATTGATATGATAAGGAAGGGCCATCAAGCATTGACATCTACAACCATATCAAAAGAATAACCATGGCATCAAAGGTATGGTCGTATTAATTATAACGATTTGTTGCTACATAAAAAAAAAGGAATGATGGAGGAACTTCAATTACTTAAGAATCAACATACTGCTTGTGAATGTGCACTAGGTAAACAACATAGCGAAGAATTTCCTACTCATACAGATAAAAGAAAAGGAGAAATTCTTGAATTAGTGCATAGAGATGTTTGTAGTCCCATGCAAACAAGATCGCTTGGTGGAGAATACTATTTCCTATTATTTATTGATGATAGTACTAAATATACTTGGGTTTATTTTATGAGGAAAAAAAAGATATTTCTTTGTTTATTTTAAAGAATTTAAAAACTTGGTCGAAAAACAATCAGGTGTGTACATCAAAATCCTAGGATAAGATCAAGGAGGGGAGTACACATCAGGAGCATTCATCAGATATTGCAAAATAAATAGAATTCTACAATATTATACAATTCCACATACACCTTGACAAAATGGAGTAGATGAGAGGAAAAACATAACTTTAGTTGAATGTGCATGGATCATGATAAAAGGTAAAAATATTACTAATGGGTTTTGTGATGAAGCAATCGATACTGTGGTTTATTTGAAAAATAGAAGTCCAACTAAAGATTTTAATCATAAACTCTTTTTGAAGCACTTTAAATATATAAACCAATAGTAAGGAACCTAGAAGAGTATTTAGAAGAAAAACCTTTTCTCATGCTCTGAAAGAAGATAGGAAACGCATTAATGCTAAAGAATTCAAGTCCATTTTTATTGGTTATAGTTTTGATAAAAAAGTATATAAGATGTTTGATACAAACACACATAAAAAAAATTCAAGTAAACATGTATTAATTCATGAGAATGTAGATGAAGGACATAAGGTGGATAGTTATGATGAATGACATATCCCTTCTAAGTATGATGAAAATGTCAAAGAAGTAGAAGATGTTGAACAAGAACAAAAACATGATAAGATTGACCATCCATTTGTTGTAACTATTTTATATAATGTTTACCAAGCCTTGATAAAAGTATCTATTAATATGAATTTTATAAAAATCAAAGTATTTTTGTAACAACCCTAGACGAATACATGCTTAGGGATTATTAAGTAAAATTTATTAGATAATTAATTGTCCTAATATGGTTTTAATTAAACAATGATTAGTATTAATAATATTAATTGATTATTTATTTATTAATTAATTGTTTTTAACTTTTGATTAATTAATTAATTAATTAATTATTACATATGACACTCAATGATATTGGTAATAATTTAAGGGGGGCTTAATAATTTTAAATTGTTTAATTAAAATGCTTTACGTATGCGGGAGAGGATAAGGCATTAAAGGAAGGGATAAGATATTAATGAAGGGGGGATAAGGAATTAAAGAATGGGATAAGAAATTAATAAGGGGGAGATAAGGAAATTAATGAGGGGGAAGAGTCGGTGAAGGAGGGATAATGAAGGGAAGGAGTTGGAAGGGAGATTATTCCACGGGGAGTTGGGGATGGATTTTGGGAGCTCTGAGTATTGCAGAGAGGGAGGTGAAATTTTGTGAGTGGCATTGACACAGTGCACCAGAGTTGCTGGGGGTTTTGGGGACGGAGGGCCAGGATATACGTTGATATCCTGGGGCTAGGGAGCTACCTAGTTGGCAGGAAGGACGGTTTTGGGTAGTGTTTTGCAGAAGAGGGAAGGAAGCAAGCTGCGGACAACAGGAGGGATAATAGCATGAGGTTCAGGTATTTACCAAGAATTATGCATTGTTTTTGTATTAATTTGTTATTAAATTTTATTATTATGATGAATTTGATTGCGAATGTGCTAAATGAAGTAACTCTTAAATTTTACTGCTCTGTTCTAAATTAAATGGTTGTTTATTTAATTTGGCTGTTACAATTTTGTAAAATATTTGAAAATTATAACTAGTTTTTCTTACTGGTGTAAGACATCATAAAAAAACATAATAAATTAAATAATTTGATAAAACCATAACATAGTCTTCTTTATACATAAAATTTGGTTACCAATATACATATACAACCATTATTATTATTATTATTATTTATTTTTTTAATTTTTTTATGCTAGGGGAATCAACAACTCGCGGTTCTCTTACTCACGTGACACATGGTTGATGACCATCCACTTTCACTATACCCCCAGATGCACCACACAACCCGCAAGCATGGAACACAGATAAATCGGGGTGAGAATCGAACTTGAGACCTCCTTTACATATTTCCTTCCATTTACACGGTACTTGTCAATCGGTCTACACCCTTGCGGGCATATACAACCACTATTAGTTGTATAAATATTCAGGTATTCTTTTGTTGTGATAAAAAGTTTCAACCCTTAAATTGAAAAATTTAGAAAACTTTTTATTTATAATTCTTATAAAAATAATTTATATATATATATATATATATATATTTGTTAAAAATATAGGAAGATACATTATCAAACATGATTTGTTACAATTCCAGATCACATGTAGTTATAGAGCAGATCGATTGTTGAATAATTTCTAAGGCAAATATGGAGCATATCCATATGGTGTTGTTTCAACATTTTACTTTTTGAATGGTGAAACAATTTTTGGTGAAATTATCATTGTTTGTTGTTTAAATTGCATTTTTGAATGTATAAATGGATTCAACTTCCTAAAAAACTCAATCACTCAAATATGTCATCCCAACAATTTTTAACCAAATTTCAAACAAAATTGATCTTAAAATGTACCAAAAAATAAAACCTTTAAACTATTGCACATATTGAAGATGAGTAAGTCAATTGGGTTTAGCCTGAGTGGTCTATGTCGAGAAATGTTTTCCCCCACCCAAGTTTCACTGAAAGTCCCGTTCATTAGTTTTCACAAATTAAAATATTTTTTACATACTTTAAAATCTTTTTGCATACTTTATACTAGTTAAAAATTTCTAGAACTTAAATAATGTAATGTCAATTTAATTTTCTAAGAAAGATTTCCTTAAAGAAAAATATACTTTCATCTTTCATTTTGTGTTTATTATTAAGTTAGTCTTCTTTATTATTAAATTAAATATATTTTTTTAATATAAAATTAATCGTCTTTATTATTAAATTAAATTTGTTTTACTAATATGAATGGATGATCCAACTGTAAAGTCCTCAAATTTAATATCAATTTATATTCATCGAGTTTTTTAACCTAAAATAGACAAACTATTAATTTATGTGAACATAAATTCAAAAATAGTAAAAACATTGAAGCTTGAGGTTTTCTTTATTATATACAAGTGAGTGTCAACTTTAAATGCCAAATGGAGATTGTTTTCTTCACAATCCAATGCAAAGTGTGCTTTTTCCAACACAATAAATATAGTTTTTATTTTCTTTACATAGATGAACTTTCTTAAGATAATCTCATTTCTAATTAATGATTAGAGAATTATTTTACTCTTTCTTAGTATTCTTTCCAAGATAGCACCAATAGCATCCTATGTCTTCTCTTTATGCATGCCCAAGTATCTCTCAACTTCATTTTCATGTCGTCCATGTTAGGGACATTAATGTCCTCCTTGTTAGGAAATAATGTCGAAATAAATGAAACCGTTTGGTTGTCCACATAGGTTACAAAAATGTTTATATTTTCATTCTCCTAAAATGTATATATTACTTATTTATAAATAAACAAAGCCCGAGATGTGAAGTGTGTGCATGAACAATTAAAATCACAAGTATCTCTTCCTTCGTGTTTGTTGTGAGCAATTAAGATCACAAGTGTCTCTTCTTCCATGTGTGTTGTGTATTTGTATTTTTGTATCATAAATCCGATCTAGCTATTGTTTTCGAGAGAGAGAGAGGTTTGGTTGTTAAATCCTATGAGGAGAGATGAAACCCGTGGTGAGGAGGAGTCTGTGCACAAACTAAACCCTAGGGAATCATTGGCTGGTATTTTTTCTTTTGGCCCCATTCACTACCACAGAAGAAGATCCATCGAAGGAGATGAAGAAGAATACCAAGAGAAAACCCTTGTAGAGGTCGCAGAGCATGGATGTAGTCTTGGAAGAGGTATATATATATATATATATATATATACTTTTTTTTTAATTCATAAATTTTGATATGGAGGGAGCCCGTGTGCAAAAATTGGTTTGTGAATTGAGAGAATTTGTTTAAGTGTGATTATATATCGAAAATGCTTTGACTGATTCATATATGAATGAATCAAACAAGTTAATTGGGTCCAATTATGTCAGTTGGAAATTCAAAATTCAGACCTTGATGGAAGGGGAAAATGTTTGTTCCATTGCATCCAGAAAAGAATCCAAACTGGAATCCTCTGCAAACTTGGTCCAAGATTAGGAGCTTTGATAAAGAAAAGAAAAAGTATTTCTCAAAATGTCTGTAAAGGACAATATTATTCCACATATCAGAGACTGCAAGATATCCATGGAGACATGGGAAATCCTTAAAGGTTTCTATGAAATGGATAATATAAAGTAAGATATTTTCCTAGAAAGTAAATTTCTTTCAATTAAAATGGAGGAGAATGAGAATGTCAATAACATTATTTCTAGAATTAAAGAATTGAAAGACAATCTTGGTGATATTGGTGAAAATATCTCTCGCACAGATTTGGTAACTGTAACGTTGAAGGGAATGTTAAAATAATATCAAATGTTTATTATTGGTCTTGCAACTAGAGAAAAGGCTCCTACATTTGATGAATTGGAAGGTATTCTTTTACAAGAATAAGAATCAAGGAAAAATATTAATTGCAAGTCTTTTAGTTATGTTAGGTAGCTAGAGAGGTAGAGGGGGGGGGGGGCAACGGGGCCATAATGACAATGGTGGAGGCCATTCAATGTAAGGTGGACTAGGTCCACTATATTATTAAACAAGTCCCACTATGATAGTTAGATATAATAAATGTAAGAGGACTTCTTAGAAGGTTCTACTTCTTGAAGATTCCTCCTCTAGAATGTTCTTAGGTGATGGTAGAACTATATAAAGTGGTTCAAGAAATGTAATGGGATATGAAGAGAAGTATTGTGTTTGGAGTTGAATCTCATTAGGAGGTTTCTCCCTCCAAGAGGCAAGTGAATAGGAGATGATCTCTTCCATAATAGGATCCATTGTATGGTCTTGCCCTACCTCAATGGTTTTTGATATAATAAATTCATGTTTTTCTATATTGTTATATGAATCTTTGTGGTGTTTCTATATGCAAGTATTGGGTTCTTAACAAGCCGTATCAGAGTAGTTTCCTTGGTAGGAAGTGTGATCCAGATTATTTTCGGCACGAAATGAGAGAGGAGATAAAGAACAGAAATATACAGAGATATTGAAAGAGAGGAAATAATATAACATAGATATATTATAAATATAACAAGAGGCACATATATATAGTAATACACAATTTCTATTAATGTGAGAAATGTATAGAACTCTAAAAATACAGAGTGAAAGACTTGCTAGAATGGTGGAAACTTATCTCTGAGAAGAGATGTGATAGCTAATCGTATTCCCAAGAAGATGGTCGTTACAATGAGGCTCCAAAGGGCTTTTTAACATAAGAAAAATCCAAAACCCTAACCCCGTAAGATGAAAAACAAAAAGGTTTGCAGGCCTTGATGGGGGTAGTTTATACGTCAACTTCTTGGGGGCATAACGTTTGCATATGATCTCTGTTTGGGGCACTTAATACACTGTTGGAAAGGTATAACTGAGAAGAATGATTTTCGACTGGTCCAAGTTGGTGCCTTTATCAGTCACCTGGACTCCAAATCCCCAAAAAACATCATTTAGGGCCTCAAAACGACCTCGAAAGTTTGGAAACCGAACAACTGCCAAAAAACTGCCAAGTTGGAAAACTGTTATTCAAGCCCGTGGAATAGGTGGATGGCCATCGATATCCACCTAGATCAATCTTACCTCCTTAGGAATCAATGATGTCCATTGCGTTGATTTCTCAGGGGAGAGGGGGAGGTCTTTGTTGAATCTGAATCTTGGTGAGTTACTTGCCTTGTTGGAGACGTCGTATTTCTTGGTTTGTAGAATGTTGTCACGAACCTGTTGTTGGTGGGGTTGAATTTGTTCAATCGAGTGGGATACATGAGATGTCTATGTGTAGACAAAATATTTGCACTTTGTTTCAATCTTTTCGACCTGCTTCTGTTGGATAGAAGGTTCCTGGGCTGAGGCTGTAGTGGTTGCACTATCCTTTTGTTCAACTTTTGAACAAATTGTGAAGAAGTTGAATTTTGTAGTATGAGATACTACCTTGTAGCACTGTTTAGGTGGGACAATAGTCGGAATTACCTTTGGTATTCTGTAGATATGACCCCCCAGAGTAATAATGACACTACGGGGTCGAGACTCATAAATAACATGGTGCTTCCACATATATAGTTGGCCCAAGAGAACATCATAGAAATCCATTGGGGAAACATCATGTAATACCTTATCCTTGAAATGTTGGTTGTTGTATGACAATCGACACTCTTGGCTGACACAGATATCTCGTCCCTGGCAAAGCCACCCAATGTTGTATGGATGTGGGTGTGGTGTTGTCGACAATCCCAATTGTTTGACGACTTCTGCTGAGATGAGGTTCTTTTGGATTCCGTTATCAATAATAAAATGAAGTGAGGACCCCTTCACCCACATATATGAATTAAAAAGGTGCTCCCTCTCTTCAGGATCTGTTGGTTCTTTCGATTGAATTGTTGTGGTAGCAACAATAGCAGTGGGGTCTGCATTGATGATCTTTCTTTTACCAGTATTTTCAGAGTCAGATTCAAAATCAGGGTACTTCCTGTCTTTGATCTCAGCCACCAATAGCTATTTTGAGCGACATGAATCAATGTTGTGCTAGGGGATTTTTTGGAAATCACACCATTTTCTGGTGTTCTTCTTCGTCTTTCCGTGACCTTTATTTTCCTGTGGCCTAGACTGTTTTTCAGGAAATTGTTTGTTAGGGTTGTCTTTCTTATACTTTGGTTGTTGCATATTTGGAGATTCAAACTCCCGTTTGTTCTGTTGATTAAAATTTTTCTCTATTAAAAACATATCGATAAGAAGAACCGAGTGATGAGATGTCCATAAAATCCATTTCAGTTTGGATGTATCTGTGTAGAGCCCCACGGTATTTTAGAACCAAATTTTGTTCAGAGTCCTTGATACCCATCTTCGTGCGCAAGGTATGGAAGGTATTGGTTAAATATGGAACTTCTTGGCCCCTGTCTTTTCGAAGTGTCTTCCATCTTATATACTGGTCCTCATAGTTGCCAACAAGGTAATACTGTTTCTTTAACACATCCACAAAAAAATCCCAAGTGGGCTCGACCCCATATATTCTAGACTCCTATGTTGAACTTTTCTCCCAGTAAATGTCCCACCAATGTTTAACATGGTGGAGAGCCTTAAGGAGTGCGAAGGTGATATTTTCCCTGTCAGAGAAATTATGAACAGAGAAATAACCTTCTAGCAGATTTAACCATTTTTCTAGGGCATCTGCATCTATCTATCCTTCAGACATTGGAATATGAAAATTAACTTGTACCTTGAAAGGCGAGGTGCTTCCAAAGTGGCTTCTTGATGATTACATGCCTGTTGTTATCGACAGGAATTGAAGGATGTGGGAAAAATTCTCCATCATTTCTTCCCTCTGTCGCGTGAGAGCTTGCTCAAGCAACAGATTCAAAGAATTGTCTACTCTATCATTTTTATTTTCTTCTTCCATTGAGGGTTTATTTGGTGTTTGAGATATATTTCCCTCAAGAGAGACAATCTCGACACCCAAATTTATATACTCATACCTCGTCAGGGATATGCGCTAAAAAACGATCAAGAGCAGCCTACTCTAATACCGTTGATCCAGATTATTTTCGGTACGAAATGAGAGCAGAGATAAAGCACAAAAATATACAAAGATATTGAAAGAGTGGAAATAATATAGCATAGATGTATCAAAAATATATCAATAGGCATAGATATACAATAATACACAATTTCTATTAATTTATGAAATGTACAGAACTGTAAAAATACGGAGTGAAAGACTCGCTAAAATGGTGGTAGCATATCTCCAAGAAGAGATGTGATGGCTACTCGCATTCACAAGAAGATGATTGTTACAATGAGGCTCCAAATGTATTTTTAACATAAGAAAAATACAAAACCCTAACCCCAGAAGGTGAAAATCCAAAAGATTTGTGGGGCCCGATGGGGGTAGTTGATACGTCAACTTCCTGGGGGCGTAAATTTTGCATACGATCTCTATTTGGGGCACTCGATACACTAATGGAAAGGTATAACCGAGAAGAATGATTTTCGATTGGTCTAGGATAATGTAATTTATAGTAGAATGGACCCCAAATCCCCAAAAAATGTCGTTTAGGGCCTCAAAAAGGCCCCAAAAGTTTGGAACCCGAAAAACTGCCAAAAAACTACAAATATGGAAAAAAAAAATTCGAGCCTGTAGAATAGGTGGGTGGCCACTGATATCCACTTGGATCAAAATGTGGGCAAATATTTTTTTTTTGCATATTTAGTTTTTTTGAAAAAAAAGAGGGTGACGACATTACGTACTATTTTTGTACATTTTGGTGCAAAATTTGAAAGAACAGGTTGTAGATATGAGTTCCTCTTAGAAAAACACCCAACTTAAAAAAATAAATTATTCTGAAATAGAGTCTGGGAAGTCAAGTTATTTACATTTTAAAATCTGCAATTTTCAGGGTTTTTGTTTCTGCGGACGACCATGTGATTTGTCTAATCTTTGTAGCATCTAAGGCTTAATTTTTTTAAACAAATTGCAGATTTGAGTTCCTCTCACAACTTCACCCAATTTCAAAAAAACGATCGTCCAAATCGGAGCTCTGGAAGTGAATATATCATCGATTTAAAATCAACTATTTTTTTGGGTTTTTTGTGACAGCGGCGAGACTGCAGAGTTCATAACTTTTCATAGGGTGATCAGATTGTTACCAGATTAATGCCATTGAATAAATTATTTTAAGAGATTTCTTTTGGTATATTTTATGTGGTGTTTCCAATGGCTATTTCCTCTCAAACCCTCAAATAAATTCTACAGATCACTGGAGCATTCAAAGCCCAATTGTATAACACATTGTATGGCACATTGCATGACAGATTGCATAACCTTGCAGATGGCATCAATGATAGTTTTTGTAGTATTCAAGATTCATTGGATTTCATGCATGAAATATTTCTTATGGCGGACATCATGGATGAATATAATCAAGAAATATATTCTTGGTATTATTTTGAAGCTGATTGTGATGATTGGTATATGGATAGTTGTCATTTATGGGATGACAACTACTTCCTTCTTTTATTTGATGACTCTATTCCACCTTCTGTAGAGCACATCAATGTGAGACATCATGAGCTAGTTATGATTACTAGTGTCCAACCTCCATATTCTACAACGATATTGTTCCTTCCATATTTATCTTTGATCCTTTTCCACTATGTGGATGGATATTCATATTTGGATCCACATGATAGGTGTCTGTATTGGGAGCATCATTTTCAATTGCTTATTGGGTTCTGATATCTTCTGTGTGGAGTTCACATGAAAAATTGGACATGGGACCCTATTTTACAATGGTGGTTGGACTACTTCAACATGGTGGCTTCCATTTCTCAATGGGACCTCAGTTCTCTAGTCTACTTCAGCACTATGGTCTACACTTATCCACGAGAACTTGGTTCTCTAGTCTACTTCAAAATTATGGTCCACACTTATCCATGGGACCTCGGTATATGGTTGTACATCAAGCATTGAGGACAATGCTTTCATAAGGGGGATGGAATGTTAGGTAGCTAGAGAGGTAGTGGGGGGGCCCAGAGGACCCATAATGATAATAGTGGATGCCATTCAATGTAAGGTGGACTAGGTCCACTATATTATGAAATAAGGCCCACTATGATAGTTAGATATAATAAATGTAAGAGGACATCTTAGAAGGTTCTACTTTTAGAAGATTCCTCCTCTAGAATGTTCTTAGGTGATGGTAGTACTATAGAAAGGGGTTCAAACAATGTAATGGGATATGAAGTCAAGTATTGTGTTTGGAGATGAAGCTCATTAGGAGGTTTCCCCCTCGAAGAGGAAAGTGAACAGGAGAGGATCCCTTCCATAATAGGATCCATTGTATGGTGTTGCTCTACCTCAAGGGTTTTGATATAATAAAGTGATGGTTTTCTATATTGTTCTTTGAATCTTTGTGGTGTTTCTGTATGCAAGTATTGGGTTCTTAACAAGTTCATATTTGGCATTTTTGATAAATGGGAAACCTCCATATAGAGGAAATCCATGGGAAATGAACAAGGGTGGTAAACCACTACAACCACAATCACATCAAGGTATGACACCATCAAATACTCATGATAATGTTAATATAAATAATGCATGTTTTTACTATGGCAAGCTTAGACACTGTGCTAGAGATTGCTTGAAAAAAAACATTAATGAGTCCATACATCGAAATAGAAGGCATATCGACCACTTTGATGATAGAGGAGAAACAATGCATGATGATGATTTCAAAAATATTAGGTTATTTCTTTCATATGCTTCCTTGTCAGCATAAACAAATGACTCAAATGATTGGTTTATTGATTCTGGTGCCTCCATACATATGTCTTATAATAAGGATTGGTTTGAAAATTATCATGAAATTAATAGTGCTGCTAATTTATATCTTAGGCATGATTGATTACATCAAATTAAAGGATATGTTGATCTGTGTTTGTAACCTTGCCAAATGGATGTGTTAAAAAAATTCAAAAAGTCATGTATGTTCCTAGTATAAAAAATAACTTTATCTCATTTCACCATAGCATATCACAGTTTGAAATTTGAATTTGTAAAGACACATTGTCTTGTAATATATATATGGGATCATTACAAGATTATTGCAACAAGAATCAGAGTTGGAGGATTATACAAGATTGATGTGACAAGGAAGGGTCATCAAGTATTGACATATACAACCATATCAAAACAAGAACTATGGCATCAATGGTATGGTCATCTTAATCATAATGATTTGTTGATATTTCAAAAAATAGAAT
>JASDQU010686666.1:6302-23555 GCA_032191745.1 Picea mariana
AGAGTGTACATACTTCTGGGGTGTAAATACTTCATGGGGTATAGACACGACTGAAAGCAAAGAACCTCTGCATCAGGAAGATAATCAGGCTCCACAACCAACATGTAGTGGTGCAACCTATGTATACGCATGCTGCACTATAGGTATGGTGTGTATATGTGGAAAATTGATGTTTTTAACTCTAGGATTTACAGAAAGGGACTTCAAGTCTACATAGGGAAATGAAAACAGGCCTTATGTGCAAGTTTGCATAGGGTGAGACAAATCTTTCTATAACAGATGCCACCTAATGTGTGAGGTCGGAGGAGTATATGCAATGGATGAAATACATTATAAGACCCAGAAGTGGAGTAATGGGGACCTAGCTGGAAGAACTAGTTGCTCATTACAATCTATATTGACTTTGCACACATGGCTGCCAATTTGAATTACACTATAGATCCATGTCAAAATATACCAAACAACTGTCCATGGCCATGAATAGGCAATACAATGGTGGCTACATGCTAAAGACTATCAAAGTCATGAACAAGGCCTAATAAATCTAGTCTCAAAATCAATCTGAAGATATATGTATACCATGGAGTACAATCTGATCTCCCATGATCACTGAAGTCACATAGGTACTGGTCCAATGAAAGGTAGCAACAGCTCAGGGAAGTTGTGACTATAATATGATGTCTTCAAGTCTTCTACACAATCTGCCAAAGGTGCAAGTCTACATCGTGTGAATAAAGGAGTTGAGGTAGAACAAAATGAGACTTTGTTTGATTACCAGTCATTGAGGTATATCGTTAACAAATGTGAGACAACCTATCGATGATGAAAGTAGGTATCAAGGCACCAAGGACATTCTTACAAGTGTGAATAAAGGAGTTGGGGTCGAACAATTGAAGAATCCATCGATTGGGATAAATTGATGTATTCCCAACTATTGATGGTGAGAGAACCTGCCACTAATGACTGTAAGCCTATAGGTACTCATAGGACTCTAGGTCTCGTTTCCAGAATAGATGAGTTGAAGTCGATGGAAGGAGACCTGCTGAAAGGAGAGCATGAAGGCATCTCTCATTATTCAACACGAGGTACAAAGCAGGAGCTTGATGATTTGGAGGAAATCAGATGAAGAAAATGTTCATGAACCAATGACCCTGTGCGTATTTCACATGTGCCAGATGCAAGTGGTACACGAAAAAGACCCTTTGAATAGCAACCAATAAGGAAAGTTGTTGACAAAGGTGAGGAAACCACCAATAGGACAAATGGAATCCAGGACATTGCACAAATCCCAATGTGTGAATACATGTCTTGTCATCGAACATAAGGGAAACCACCCGGTCAGGGACCAATGATGAAATGTCGACTGCTAGGTTCAAGGTTACCTACCAATGAGGAAAGTAGGACCAGGGTGCACAATAGAACTACAACTTCATGTGATTCTGAGATAGATTGAGTGTATGGTGGACATGCAAATTCAAGAGTTCTAAGGAATGGATGACACAGGTTGATAGACATCCTTTGAGCAAGGGCATGAGACATATGGAAGACTCTGGTAGCATAGACTAAATAATGAAAATTTGAGATGCAGGAGGAATCAATCAAACTCTCCANNNATAATGATCTCAACTTCCTAAGGTCATGCTAAACCCAAAATTTTGATGACAAGTGGACTCAAAAAATTTGTGCTTTGTTCAAAGGCGACATGACCACTACCAATATAAGATAATATTCCCTTCCCACCCATCTTTTTTTTTTTTTCATAGTCAAATGAATGTTATGATACAAAGGAGGAAACAAGTGTCGTAAGTAAGCAAAACTAGTTTCAGCAGTGGAACATACCTATGTTCAATGCAACGAGGTGCATGTGGGAGATGGACACTCAGGGGAATGTTTCCTCCTGGGTATAGGGTGTCAAGCTACAAAGAATATAAACAAGGATCTTCTTGGTTGAGGATGCAAATTGCTGAGGTGAACGACATATAACACAAAAGCGAGAGCCGGAAATAGGCTCAATACTGCAAGCAAGGGCATGAGATGCAATTACAACTTAATGCCAAAAAATGTCATTTTTCGTAATATTTGTCTACTTGGTTTGAAAAAGGGATAAAATTGCACCAAATAGACATCCTTTCAAATACAATTTATGAGTGTGAAAGATACAATTTCACTTGGCAATCTTTTCTCTTTTTAAAAACGAGTCGAAAAAGAGATTAACCAAGACTCGGGATCTTTCAAATCTAATTAACGAGCGTGAAAGAGAAAAATTCACTCGACAATATTTTCTCTTTTTAGACGAGTCAGAAAAGAGATTAACTCGGAATCGTTGAGGGGTTTCTAGGCGACATGTCATGGGGGAGGCCAAGGTTCTCGTGCAGGATTTCTGTGAAAGGTCAGCAGCTTACGAATAGCTAACACAAGCTTGGTAAAACCCAAATATCTCCAAGTCGAGGAGGATATAGTGCTAGCAGAGGTTACCTTCTCCATGATATATGGTATAATGTATCTTACTTGAAAGGCCTAGGAGGAGGAATTGGATACCCCACAAGACCATCCTAGTTAAAGGGAATCTCTTTAGGACTTGGAGGGAGAGAACTTAGGAAGAGAAAAACTTTCTCTTGTTCATAAAGTATAGTATTAGAAATTCTAATGACATGGTTGAAGGATGCATCACCCTCCAAAAGAAAGGTTGGATTGATTGGAGATTTCATTGGTATGACCACTTCTTCAACCATTGGTTGAATAGGATGCATGACAACAAGGCCATGAAATGCATCACCCTCAAAAATGGGAGTGTCATGAGGTGATGATTGCATTGGCCTGAATGTCGTGTCAATCAAAGGAGAAACAGAGTGTTGGGAAACTAAAGATGTCTCAGATCCTAAAGGGCCCCTAGGTGAGGACCATGCTTCTAGTATCCCGATAGTAGCAAGACACAAATGAGTAAGGTGATCTCCTTCGCAAATACTACAAAGGAACTTAGGATTATGTCTTATGCGTCTAGGCTTCTCATTCGTATGAATGCCACCAACATCATTCACAATGGTTGGAGACATGCTCTCAGTGTGAATGGAAGAGGCTGGAGATGTGATGTTAGGAAGACTCATGGCAACTAGAGTGATTCCCCCATCGTGACTTGCAACGACTAATTGTTTTTATTCAACATGGCACGCAGAGGTTGTCGACCAATCCCCAACATGATTAACAAAGGTTGGTGATGAAATTCCAGTATGAATTGCAGTGACTGGACTAGTGGCGGTGGTGGGTTGTGGCATTTGAGACCAAGGTTCTGGGAAATATTGGTTTTGGGAAATTGCAGGCCAGGAAGGGTTCTGGTATACACCATGGCCTTGTCCGACAGGATAGTATCCTCCTCCATACTGATCCATAATAAGGTTTAAGGGCATTGACATCAAGGAAGCTTCTTGCAAAGAGAAAGTGACATGATTGGGGTTACTCATGTGAGGATATATGTTGCCCCCAGACGAGGGGACTTTGTGAATGGGTTTGCCCATACTATAAAAATAACTCCCCCTGGATGAAACACTAGAGGAAAGACAGAGGTCTTCCATGGGAAAAGCATTCGTAGGAATTGATATAGTAGAAGAAGAAAGGTGGATGGAGTGTAATAAGTATAATGACCACCCATTTGAGTACTTGCTCCTGGAAAAGTGGATTTGTAGGAAGTAAGATTCCAACCTCCTACTGTAAGATTTGTTTGAGGGATATGACTCCCACCAAATAGAGAGGGAGAATAAGGAGGAAAGATAGAGGGTGGCAAGTGTGAAGACATGTCTGGAATACCATGAGAAAAATTATTAGAGACCCAAGGCATTGACTGAGCATCATAATTATGCATACCATTATGAAACACAGATGGATTCGTCCCCATCAAATGAGTGAATGTCATGGGGGAGATAGCAGTAAATGAGGGTGCCAAAGGAACTCCATTATCCATGATAATGAAAAATCACATCGTAATATAAAATCCTAAGGTCAACTAATAATCAAAGAGCACACCAAAATAAAATCAAAAGGCCAATATGCACGCAAATAGGATAAAGTGGTTGAAAGGGGCCTCCCTCTCTAAATTAGGTATGCCTCGCCCAGGAGGGGCCTGAGACACATTTTCTAAAGATCATAGGTATCATAATCAGTTTTAAGGGCCCTCGTGGGCTTAACAACCAGTCAGTCAGATCCCCCAGAGAGGTAATCCTCCATAAAGGTTGTGTGTTATCCGACCCTTATCTGACCCAAGGTACCTACAGAATAACCCTTGCAAGTAACCTATGTGGTACCTAAGTCAAGATACTAAGCAATCACGATATAACCTATGCACAGGAGAACATTCGTAAGTCAGGTCCACCATATGGGCAGGGTAACAAATCCTGAAACCTTGAAAGCACCGCCTCTCATAGAGGTAAGGGTACTAGCAAGATCCCCATATGCGAATAGATCCCCAGAAATATATCTGACGCTAAGAAGGTATCGGGGGGATATCCATTCAACCAACCTCACGTAACCTCATGCTTAACTCTAGTGTAAGAGGAGCCTCCTGATATTACCAATTATACAATGGATTTCTCCACTCCCTTAGTCAGACACATATGTTGATTTAATAGCCTTGGAGAAGTTTACTCACAAAATCCTATTCAAAGGCTTTAAATCCTAAGCTAGTTTGTGCACCCTAGAAAAATAAAATCATTACGAATCAATTTTAAATTATAGCATTACTTTTAGTGTCCTTTCTTACCCAAAAAAGTGTGGTCATGAAACTAGTGATGTTATGACTCAACAAGTAAAATAAATGAATATGAATACAATGAAAAGTCCTAACTTCAATCCCCAACAAATGATATGCTTTTCAAAATGAAATTCTCAATTTAGTTCTAAAATTCTAAATAAAATGCAATCTTTCTTTACATGTACTAAGATAAATGATAAAGAATCAAAATATCAAAATGCCAACAATGTAAAATGCCTAATATTTTTGTATTTTCAATATAAGAGAATGAAAATGCAATTACTAAAAAACATCTTGATATAAAAACTCTATTGTGTGTAAACAAAGACAAGCCAAGTAGGATATCAAGAAGAAAAACACCCAGCCCAAGATGCAAGGACAATCAAATGAAAAGGATGATGGGAAAGGGACCACCCAAAAATTCAACCAAAGAAAGGTTTCTCGTCATTCCACAGACAATTAACAGTCATAACAAAGACCCAAGAAGACTCAAGAATCATCAAAGTCTACCCAACAACCATCAAACCCAACAAACAAGCAACAAAGGGTGATGTACATGATTGTTCAGAAGAAAAGCGTGTATATATGCTTCTTGTAGAAGGACAACACACATATGTATGCGATTGTCAAGCAAAAACCCGCGTATATGTGTCAAAACATAGTGAGGATAAGGAGAAGGCTAAGAAACTCAGACTTAGAGTGAACAGAGGCTATCAAGAAATCATATGACAAGAAACTCAATATAAACGATATCAATCTAAGGAAAAAACACTCCAAACCCCGAAAAAGAAGATTATTTCCCCAATATGGTTGCCAATTCTGTTACAAGGAAAATCTCTCTATGTCTAGGCGAAAACCACAACAGATGGAAATGACTACAGAAATCAACTCTAATCTCAAGTATGATATATAAAAAAATATTCTAGCAAGACAAGATAAAAGGCCTACCTCGTCCAGACGTTTGATGAAGTCTATCGTTGAACACTCAACTCAAAGCAATACACCTGCAACTAGTCCTTAATAACCAAGAAACACAAGCATATGGTGATAATATATGATGTTAGGAAATTTAATAGCATAATCCATCAACATTCATAACAAATACACCCATGGAATAACAATTCAAATATTCGCAAGATATTAATTGGATGAGAAAAGAGTATTTCTATTAAAATGTAATTAGTAGAAGTGAATGAATTACAAACTTCCATGTCGGCACGGTTTGGAACCGAGAAACCAAGTTCCTTCCAATTGGGCCCCCACCACTTCAATCCTCCACCAAAGGAAAGCTCATATAAGAGAGACAATGAGGTTCTCAATCAAGTAGGGAAGAGCTTGGGGGCTAAACAAAGTGTTCAAACTTAAAGGACAAATGGATGCAGACTCAATATGAAGTGAATAATTTCTCCATATTATCTTTGCTCTCAAAGTTGAATTATTTTCCTCTTTTCCATAGCTCGGATTTGGCCCATTTGTAACCTTCAAGTGGAACTGAAGGGTCGAGTCAGAATGTTTCGAGTATATGGAAGGTCAAGGATCATGGATCTCATGACATGAAATGGAAACCTGACACCATTTTTTAATTTTGGGCACAAATCCCGATGTATGTGAGATGTAGTGGTACAACCTGCGTATACGCATGTTTCACTATAGGGAGGGAAAGTATATGTGGAAAAATAATGTTTTTAGCTCTGGGATTTACAAAAAGGGACTTCAAGTCTACTTAGGGAAATGGAGAAAGACCTTGTGTGCAAGTTTGCATAGGGTGAGGCAAATCTTGCCATAACACATATCCAACTACAAGGGTAACATCTCATAGGTTAAAGACAAGTTCATGGAAAGTAGACAGTTGTAAAGATAGCATGAAATGGAAGAAGATGACACTTAAATGAATATATAGACCCTGCAACCTACTCATCTTCATACATTCACAGAGAAGATACTCATATCAAATGTCATTTTGATCTAAATCATAATATCTGAAAACAAATGATACTTTGCAGGAAATAAACAACAAAAAAATTGTTGTTATTAAGTCTAAAACTGTATAATGATTAGTGCATCGCAAAAAAAATATTTGAAAACATATAATACGAAGGAAAGCTAATATGGAAAATAAACACAGGTAGACTATTCATTAACTTGATGCTCTGAGCATGATAATGCAAGAATTAAATACAATATAGTTTTACATAAATCATCATAGACTCGGACCTCTACTCCTACATCTCTCGAACTCCCCAGGATTCACCCTCTCCCATTACATTGAAAAATATAGTTTAAATAAGAAATACAAAATCCAATCTTTTACAAGCTTTGTGGAACCAATATCTAACAATGAGCTAAAAATAAATAAGATCTAAAATAATTTTCAATAAATTTGGAATTGCTAGAAACACGTCCCCTTTGGATGAAATCCGTTGACTAGCATCTGCTTATTGATTGTTGAATGAAGAATGGGATCAATAATATATCATCCAATATACTTTGCCCCAAAATCTCTAGGTTTACTCTTGAATATGGAATAAATCCCTTAAGTTATGGAATGATAATTTTCTTCCTAGAAAGTAGTAGTTGATGGCTCATCTAGATAATATTTTTTTCCTTGAAATTTGGGATCAATTTCTTCCACATGTAAAAATAATTTGATGAAGATTTTGACCCCTTAATCTTGCTTGAAACTTGAAACTTGATGGGTGTTTTCATGCTTGGACATGATTGTTGCTGATGGTTCTATATTTCTTGACACCTGGACAACATGACTTTGATGCTTGATTACTTGGTATATCTTTGGAATTCAAAGTGTGTTCCCTTAGCACAATTGTCCGATAAATATACTTGGCATTTTCCTCTGCTGACAATGATAGACATTATCCCAATGCTTGTGGGGTTAGCTTGACAGTCAGCTCACACTCAAGCGGTTGGTGTTAGCTTCTAGATGATTATTCACCATGGCATTCACAAAACTTAACTTGACACCTAACACTTAATTGAGAGCATGAATTTGATAGTCAAACGTTCTATTGTTAGGTGTTATCTTGGACATTCAACATTAAACAAATTATTTTAAATTTTTAATACATGGGAATAGATCCCACACACAACAATAAATCATCCTCTCCATTGTTTATATTCCCAGGAATCTCTATTCGTTGTCGACGCATTGAGCTCTACCGTACAATCTCTCTTCATGGGCTCTGTCGTTGGCGCCTTGTGTATAGGTGCTTCCCTTGATGCTTTGTCTCTTGGAATTTACATTTGATCTCGGGTGCTATATGTCGAATTAGAGATTGGTCCTTAAGGCCAATGTAATTTGTTTGTTTTTCGATAAAAATATTTTAAATCCCTATTAAAATAAAAACATTATAATTCTAAATATAGCCCAAGAGGTGATATATTCTACAAATTTTATTTTTTTTTACAAAAAAACATAGAAATTTGTCGCATGTAGGCACTAACACCAAGATTAAAGAATTTTTTTCATAGGTTGAAAAAATAGTGATGACATGCTCAACAATAAGGTGTGCTACAGAAATTCCCTTCTTTTGGTAGCGTTCTTGTCTTTGTCACATGCGTTGCTGAAACTTGGTATAAAATTTAACATTTTAAGCCTACAGAGTTGGGTACTAACATTGGCTCCAATTAGGGATGGCATCTTCCCTGTGAGGCACCAACGAAAAGAAGACCATATTCCTTCAATTCCATTCTTTGTAGTTTTGAATGCTGCAACCTGCTTTGAAACTACACATGCAAAACCCAAACTACTCCTACCAGCTAAAATAAACTATACCAGTGCTTGCTTTCCATTGGGCTATGAAGTCTTATTCATTTATAGTCTACACTCCAAATCAAACTGAATCTAAAAACTAAATGCTCAAATTGCAATATTATTCAGTACACCTCCTACTCCTAGCTAACTGAATTCAAGCTTATCATGTATATAAAAATTTCCAGTGTAGCCATTCAAGCAGTTAATCTACTAACCATATTTCTTGAACATGTTTTGACAAAATAAAAATTTTACAATGAGATGAAAACTCATTCTAAAATGGAACCCCACACTTAAATTAAAACCATGATAGATGATTGAAACTAATAAAATCCTCTAAATATGTATCTATAGGATCGTAGGAATCATGGAAAGTTGCATCTTCTCGTTGTTTAAGATGAAAGGGTTGCTCTTCTCCACTACTGATTTTTTCTATTTTTGACTTGGGAATAACAACCAGAGACTCGTGGATATTTGGAATGGAAATATGACCCTAACAAAATAATTTGATGATTTCTTCAAATTCTGCATAATGATAACTGCATAGCATTTTTATTTTATGAGCTCTGATGCATATTAATATAGAAATCTGCTTCTCGAAACCAGGCTCTGACCCTGAAAAATAACTGTCATACACAAGATCTGATTCTTCATGGACAATGGATTCAATTTTCTAATGAAATTATTGGTCAAAATGCATCACAACACGATATTTCGGGTCTTCTAAATCATCATCATATTTATCATAAACTGGAGAACTTTGATACATATCTAATGATGATGGCAATTTATGTTTATCAACAGTGTGATCTTCAAGATGGTTTAAAAAAAAAGTTTCTTCACTAAGAAATTGGTTTTCACAAATATTTGCAACAACAAACCCTTCATGATGACGACCACTTGAATTACCATTATAAGAAACATCTTGACAACTGTCAAATTCATCCCAAGATTCATTCTCTTCACATATATCTTTATGAATTTCATCACTAAAACTGTCCCAATCATGATTGCTAAGATATTTTTTAAATTCAATTTTCTCACAACAATCTTTGAAAAGGAGTTCAACATGATAAATTCTCTTACAATATGAATTAAATACAACATGAAAATCCTTTAGTGAAGAAATGCTAGAGATAGGAAGAGATTGGTACCATGTTCTCACATCTCCTTCTAAGGAGTACATAAACATCTTCAAAAATACATCTTCGTGATGAATATCAAGTTGGTTCATGTATTGATGAAAATCAATCAAGTGTTATGAAATATGATCATGATCATCTCCTGTGAACCTTGGAAGGTAGTCTTCCCATTCATCCACAATAGTCACATCATTTGGAAAACTAGGAACATCAACAAAGTTAAAAGGAGAAAACCTCACAGCTAATATAGCATTCATCCGAGCATCTGATGATTTTGACATCCTAGATCAATGGATTTTCCAGTGGATTCTTTTTTCATGGAGTCATTGGGTGAATGATGCAGTTAGATTCAGTTTGTAACTCTTGTTCACCATCAGGAGCTAGCATTGATCATTGTCGTTCTCTCAGGGAAGATCTTCAATTTCATCCCTGACAACGATGCCAAAAGATGTTAGTGATAGAATAATATCTTTGATTGTTGGGAGGGCATGCCTAGCACATCTTAGTTGTTGCAATGGTTGAGAAGAATGAATGGATCGGGTGGATCAAGAGAGATGAGAAGGGAATAGTTTTTGGCATAAGAAATCAAGCTTAAATCCAACTAGAAGGGTAGCATCTCATAGGTCAAAGGCAAGTTGATGGACAATAGATAGTTGGAAAGATAACATGAAATGGAATAAGGTGAAACTTAAATTAATATATAGTCCCTACAATCAGCTCATCCTTATACATTCACGGAGAAGATATTCATATCAAAATGTCATTTTGATATGAATCATAATATCTAAGAAAAAATCATAGTTTGTTGGCAATAAACAACATAATTTTTTATGTTATTAAATATGAAACTATACAATGATTAGCGCATCAAAAAAACCATCTTTGAAAAGAGATAAGACGAAGGAAATATAATATGGAAATTAAAAATAGGTAGATTGTTCATTAACTTGATGCTCTTAGCATGATAATGCGGGAATTAAATGTAGTATAGTTTTACATAAATTATCAAAGACTCGGACCTCTAATCCTACAACTGGAAAACCCCTCAAGATTACCCCTCTCTTGTTACATTGAAAAACATGGTTTAAATAGGAAATACAAAGTCCAATCTATTACAAGCTTTTTGGAACCAATATTTGACAATAAGATTAAAAAAAATAAGATCTTTAATAATTTGCATTAAATATGGAGTTGTTGGAAACACATCCCCCTTGGATGAAATATGTTGACTGTCATATGCTTATTGATTGTTGACTGAAGAATAGGCTCAATAATCTATCATCCAATATACTATGCCCCCAAATCTCGATGTTTACTCTTGAATATGGAATAAATCTCTCAAGATCTGGAATGATAATTCTCTACCTAGAAAGTAGTAGTTGGTAGCTCATTTAGATAATATTTTTTTCCTTGAAATCTAGGATCAATTTCTTCCATATCTAAAAATAATTTGATGAATATTTCAACCCCTTAATATTTCTTGAAACTTGAAACTCGTTGGGCGTTTTCTTCCTTGGGCATTCTTATTGACTATGGTTCAATAGTTCTCGACACTTGGACAACATGAATGTGATGCTTGATTGCTTGGTAGACATTTGTCATTCAAGGTGTGCACCCTTATCACTGTTGTCCGATAATACAGTTGGCATGTTCCTCTTCTAGAAATGATAGACATTATCCCAACACCTCTGGGGTTAGCTTGGCATTCATCTCACGCTCAAGAAATTGGTGCTAGATCCTAGATGAGCAGTGACCTGGCATTCACAAAACTTAACTTGACACCTAACACTTAATTCAGAGCATGAATTTGACAGTCAAATGTTCTATTGTTAGGTGCTATCTTGGACGTTCAGTATTAAAAAAAATATTTTAAAATTTTTAATATATGGGAATACATCCCACACACAGTAAGAAATCATTCTTTCCATTTATTATATGCCCAAACATATTTATTGGTTGTCGACATATTGAGCACTATCATACAAGATATCTTCGTGGGCTTTTTCATTGGCGCCTTGTGTATTGGTTCTTCGCTTGATGCTTTGGCTCTTAGAATTTACACTTGATCTCATGTGTTATATGTGGAATTAGAGATTGGTCCTCGAGGCCAATATAATTTGTATGTTTTTCGATAAAAATATTTTAATTCCCTATTAAAATAAAAAATAAAATCATAATTCTGCATATAGACCAAGAGGCAATATATTCGACAAAATTTCTAATTTTTTACTAAAAAACATAGAAATTTGTCACATGTAGGCACTAACACTAAGATTTAATCATTTTTATCACAAGTTGCAAAACTAGTGATGACATGCTTAACAATAAGGCACGCTGCAAAAATTCCCTACTTCTAGTAGTGTGCTTGTCTTTGTCACGTGCACTATCAGAACTTGGTATAAAATTTAACATTTTAAGCATGAAGATCTGTGTACTAACATTGGCTCCAACTAGGGATGGTGTCCTCCTTGCGAGGCATTGAAGAAAAGAATACCATATGCCTTCAATTCGATTCTCCATAGTTTTGAATGATGCAACCTTATTTGAAACTACACTTGCAAAACCCAAACTGCTCATGCCAGCTAAAATAAACCATACTAGTGCTTGCTTTTCATTGGGATATGGAGTCTTATTCATTTATCTTTTGCACTCCAAATCAAACTAAATATGAAAAATAAATACTCGAACTGTGAGCTTATTCAGTACACCTCCTACTCATAACTAATTGAATTCAAGCTGATCATATATATACAAATTTCCAGTGTAGCCATTCAAGTAGTTGATCTACTAACCATATTTCTTGAACATGTTTTGAAAAAATAAAAAATTCACAATGAAACGACAATTCATTCTAAAATGAAACCCCACACTTAAAGTAAAACCATGACAGATGATTGAAACTAATAAAATTCTTTAAATATGCATCCATAGGATCGTAGGAATCATGGAAATTTACCTGTACGGTCAGATCCATGTCAACCTATATAGATTACAGGTTATGTCCCCGTATGCTTCCATGCCAACATGCTGACATCAACACTTTACAAATTTCTTTAGTTTCATCTATTTCCAAAAAACTTCAAATGGCTATAACTTTGTCACCATAACTCCATTTAATGAGCCATTTGAACAGTTGGAAAGGTCTCGGTAGGCTCTTCAACATGGTGTTCATTCCATCAAATTCTGGGCACCTTTATTTTTGAGCCATTTTGGATCCCCATGGATCAGTTCCTCAAAAAAGGCCACCCCTATCAACCAAATCAAATATTTTATTCATACTTTTAGTCATCATGATAAATTGGTCCTTCCTCTTGAGTTGTCTCATTTCCGATAGATTTCCTTCTTCCTATAGTTGGATTCCTTTCTGAGTTGCTTTGTTGGTTGGTTCCTTCATAGGTGTTTGCACCACCTTCTTGTTCTTCTTTAGACTTATATCTAGATAGAGCTTCCAATAGATATATCTTTGATGGCCATCCTTATTGCAATAGCAACAGTGGTTCTTTACCACCCAAACTTTCTTGATGTTATTCTTTCTCTCCCGATGTAGAGAAGTCTCTTCGGGTCATTGCTTGTTCCTAGCTTCCATAACCTTCCTGTAAAAGTCCATTCTCTTCTAAAACTTGGTAGTAGCATGGTTACTCAAACTGCAAAATCTACATGGTCTTCTATGTCATAAACTTTGCTTATTATTTCTAATTTTCTTGTAACCAAAAGGAACATTTGAATAATGAGACTTTTTATACCTTGCTTGGTTGTCTCTGGTGTTGGTCTGGTGAGGAGATATTTCCTTAGCTCTTCCTTTGTAGTACTCATCTCCCTTTGGGGATGACTTATAATCATGATCATTAGAATGATATGATGTGCTCTCATCATGCACTGATTCCTCACTTGAAGACTCGCTTGCTTTTGTGTCTTTAGAGTTCCTTTCATCAGCAGTTTGGAGTTTCTTTCATCGATGGTCTTGGAGAATGCTCCATCTTCTTCTCTAACATATCCCAATATTGCATATCATGGTATTTTTTCCACTTCGATGGGATTCACAATGCCTTGGCCATTGGCTCCAATGCCTCTTCCTTCGTACCCCATCTTCTTCATTAGCTTCAATCCGATGCTTGTACTATGATTTTCAAAAGCACCAAAATCATCATCATAATGAGAAGAACATGAAACTAAAGTGTCTCACTATGATAGGCCATAGGGTGTCCGTGTTGAGTGAGAAATGCACTGACAACATGGTTTGAAGCATCTGTCTCGATCTCAAAGAGTTGTTGCAGGTTGGGTAATGAAATCACTAGGGATAAGCACAAGCGTTGTTTCAAATCATGAAATGTGTGTTTTTTTGATAGGCCCCACATGAAATTTTCATTACCACCACCTTTGGTTACTTGGTTGAGGGCCCATGCAAGATGGCATAATACCAACACAAACCTGCGATAGAAATTGGCAAGTCCTAAAAAGATTTCAAGCTCAGTGAGTATCGTTGGGGGGATAGATCCACGTGTACCCCATGCTCATCAAAAATGTATCTTAGGTACTTGATCATGTCCATGTCGAAGGATTATTTTTCCAAATTTGCATATAGCTTGTGTTGCCGCAAAGTGTGCAGAACCTGTTGAATATGTTGCAAGTGTTCCACCCAATTCTTCTTGTAAATGAGGATGTCATCCAGATACACCACCACAAAATAATTGGTGAAAGGCCACAATATATCATCCATCATCCTCATGAAATTTTTTGGGGCATTTTTCAAACCAAAGGGCATGACCAACCATTCAAAAATACCTTCTTTGGACTTGACAAAAGTTTTCCATACATCCGCCCGCTCTATTGGGACCTAATGGTATCCAGACTTCTGATCAATCTTAATGAAGTATTTTCCCCCTTGATCAGGTCAAGGTGATTTCAATTTAGGGAATATGGTACCTGTTCTTGACTATGATTTTATTTAGAGCCCGGTAATCGATGCAAAGTTTCCAAGTCCCATATTTCTTCTACACAAGCACGATTGGGCTTCCACACAGTGATGATTTGGGTCGAATGTGCCCCTTTTGGAGAAATTCTTGGATATGATACTTGATCTCCTCATTTTCTAACAGAGAGAAAAAATAGACTGGCCCATTGGGTAGTGATGTGTCGGGCGTCATATCGAGTGAATGCTTGACCTAGCAGTGTTTGAGGTACTCCCGTGGATGAGGAGAAGATGTCTTTGTATTCTTCCACGACCTTATCGACTTGCTTCTATTGCATGGAGAATTCAACCACAAAGGCCATGGATGTGGTTGTAACCTTTTTCTCACTTTGAGAGTGAATCACGAAGAAGGAAAACTTCCTGGTCTGAGAGATGAACTTCTTGCATTTCTTGAAAAATATCAAGGAAATGGAAATAGGAGGGACTACCTCAAGTATCCTAAAAAATTTCTTGTCCAAAGTAATAATAACATGACAAGGCCTAGACTCATATATAACATGATGTTTCCATAAATAAGTTTGGCCCAAAAGAACATCAAAAACTTCAAAGGGGGCAACATCACACAATACCTCATGTTTGAAGGGCTTTATGCCATAGGACAGGCAACACTATTGGCTGACCCGAAGATCACTTATTTGGTGGAGCCATCCGATGGTGTATGGATGCAAGTGTGACATTATCGACAGGGCCAACGACTTGACGACCTTCGTATATATGAGGTTATTTTGGATACCACTATCAACGATGAAGTTCAACAGAGAACGCTTCACCCACATCTTTGAATGAAAGAGGCACCCACCTTCCTCTGGCTCATCAGGTTCATTGGGATGGATCTTGGTGGTAGAAATGATGGCACTAGGTTATGCATCAACAATATGTCTCCCATTTTATGGTTTTGAATATGAGTAGGAACATGCATATGATTCAAAGGATTTCACCTCCCCCACGAATGACTTATTTGAGCGGAAATCAATGGTGTTATACCAGGAGATCCTATGGAAGTCATACCACTTCCCAGTGTCTTTTTTCATCTTTCCATTGTCCTTATTTATTTTCATCTTAGACTGGTTGTCCTAAGGCTATCCATATTTTCTATTCCCTTTGTTCTGTGGGTTGGGGTTTCCCTTGCCCTGTTAAGCCCTAATATTGGCTCATTACCTCTTAATTGGGGCATATTAGATTAGTAAGATTATTTTATTTATGTCGAATTACCCCTTAATTGAGGCATATTAGATTAGTAATGTTATTTTATTTATGTCGGCTTTAGGCCATTAGTTGTAATTATACCTCCTAGTCTCCTATATATACCAAGAAGACATTTTCATTTTGAATCATCTTGTACTTGAACATATAAGTGGGGTAAAAGGAGGTTGCCCCCTCGAAGAGGCTTATTATCTGAAATTATCTCTTTTTCAAGGCGTTGAGTACTTTTCCTGAGGTTTTTCTATTCTATGTTGATGTTTGGTTCTTAACATATGGTATCAGAACTCAAGGTCTTGGGGTTTCGCTGTACATCTGAGACACTGTGGAATTTTTGCTATAACATTTTTTCTACAACGTTTCAGAAGAAACGGCTTGGAGTATATTTAGAAGACGGATCAAGGTACGTTGGGTTAAAAATTCAGCTCCTGAGGCCTTATACTTTTGGAGATACAGCCTGTACAAGATAGAGTTCTGGAATCATCCTGAAATGAGTCATTGCGGAATTTTTGTTATAAAAAATTTTATGTAAAATTTCATACCTTTAAATCTGGAGAAAATTTACATAAATTAGTAAGGTATCTGTGGTAAAAATTTCATCTTCTAGGTCATCTTAAATTTGTAGATACGCCCTGTGTAAGATAGGGTATCTGACTAGTCCTATTGAATAGTCTCAAGAAGGTGTTCCAAGTAAAACAATCATAACTTCTTGCTAGAGTATCCAAATTTAGTGGGACTGGTTGCATTGGATCATGGACAGTCTATAGTATTTTGGGTGCAAGTTTCAGAAGTTTATATCAATTAGTTTGTGTGGGGCATGCTATACAAGTGAGATCTCCTGGAAACACCAAAAATCGGCAAGTTGTGAGGAAGTTACTGTAAATTCCACTTGGCACATCCAATTTTGATCAAACCTGTGGCATTGCAGAGAAGAAATATCAGAGAACTGCCTAAAAGAAAGTTTCATACCCATAAGGGCCGAAAATTGGGAGATATAACAAAATAAACATTGTCTAGCAGAACCGCCTCAAAATCAAGATTCAAAAGTGATATTTGGCCAACATGCCACCAAAAAAGGGACCTTCTACACAAAATAAGCCTCCAGAAAATCCTAATTGGACTCTTTATAAAGGTGAAGAAATGTGTAGGGACATAAATGAACTACAAAAGACGATGGATTCAATGGAAGCTCAGTTGGATACTAAGATGGATTCAACGAAAGCTCAGTTGGATACTAAGATGGATTCAATGGAAGCTAAGTTGATGGATTCAATGGAAGCTAAGTTGGATACTAAGATGGATGGATTAAAAGGGGAGATCATGGAAGTATTGAGAAATGTCGTAACAGAGAAGACACCCAAAAGTGAAAATGCATCTCATGAAATTCATGATGAGGACACAAGGAAGGTGAATCAAGAATGGAGAAACTCCA
>JASDQU010686666.1:29727-40337 GCA_032191745.1 Picea mariana
GTTATCTTTCTACTTAGAACCACTTGGTTTCCCCTTATTTTGGCCTATGTTTTCCGAATACTATTCCTGTACACATTCCTAGTACACTATCCTTGGCTTGAAAAGCATCATGTGCTTTCATAGATGACTGTGTAAACCCCCAAGATAGTTAAGGAGTACATATAGATTCATGGGAGATAAACCCAACATGATGGACATATTCTTGAACTCAGTTGTCTACTCTTGTACATTATGCCCCTACCTATGCATGAAGTAGTTTCACCGTATCTATTGGTCCTCTACTTACCCGATAGGGTAGAATTGGGACTTGATGAGGGTTTTGAAATCATCCCAATTAATTACTAGTGGACACCCTCCACCTTAAGTTTCTCTATGTGACTTTCCCACCAGGTGAAGGCATGGCCTTCTAATTTCAATCTAGCAAATGAAATATTGTGCACTTCATCTATGTGGTGAATGATAAAATAAACTTATAGTTGTTGCAACCAATGATTTAGTTTTAATGCATCGATCTCACCTTGGTATGGATTTATGTCCACTTTCACTTCCTTCTTGAATGAGGGGGCACCTTGAATGATTTAATCCTCAAGAGGGATAGAACCCAAGCCCAGGTGTGGCGTGTTGTTTTTTTCTCCCGTTCCCTTACCCCTTAGGTGCATGAGAGAGTTACCTTCTATCATATTCATTTTATTTTCAGAGGGTGCAACCACTTGGGAACACCTTTAATCCTAAGGAGGAAGGGCACATGTGACATTGATGACACTATTGAGGGTAGACATTAATGTTATTCATTCCATAAAGGGTAACACATTTCGATGCTGCATGCGATTGTGAAGGGTTATTGACACTCAAATTTGTATGCTCTTCCTTAGATTCTTTCTGTGACTCCTTTCCCGAGTCTTCTTGATCTCCTAATTTCCCCTCCAATCTGATCCATGAGTTAGAGCCTCCATCATCTCCAAATGGTCCAAGCTTGTTTGCTAGAGCCACCATGAGGAGGTTCATATAACGATTGTTGTCGACAAATTACACATATGAGGAGGTTTATTGCAACATTTGAGAACTTGGATTTTAGAATAGAGGGCATGTCATATGCGTTCTTCAAGGAATGCTTTATCAGTGGCCTAAAAGATGAAATTCATGCCCATGTTCGCATGGCACACCCCAAGAACTGGTTGGAAGCTACTCAATGAGCTAGGGAAGCACAACATATTGTATCCTCCTATATCCACAAACCATCCTTTCTCCCTTGACCTAAGCCCACCAATTATTCTCCTCCTGCAACTCCCCTCAAGATACATAAATTAACTAGGGATGAAATGGTTGAATGCCAAATAAATCTTTGTTATAATTGTGATGACAAATATTTTCCCAGACACAAGTGTAAGGAACTAAATCTCTTTATGGACATGATTGAGGATGTTTATGAAGAAGAGGTCATTTTTTCACCTGTGAATGAGATACCACCACCATCTAATCTGACCCCACCCTCTGATCCACTAGAAGTTGAACATGTGATTTCACTTAATTCCCTCATTGGATTCTCTACTCCTTAGACCCTCAAGTTAATTGGTTACATTAAAAATAGGAAAGTCATCATCCTTATGGATAGTAGTAGAACCCGTAATTTTATTCATCACTACATTCCCAAATAAATAAATTGTTACATACGTGTCGTCAATAATTTTTAAATCATGATTGCCAATGGAGGTTCCATGAAATATGGGGGACGTTGTGAAAATGTGTGGCTACAAATTGGTCAGTATCACCTGAAATACCACATGTTTTCTATAGACATGGGTGGTTGTGACATTATGTTGTGTGTCGAATGGTTACGCACTCTCGACCCCATTCTCATGGGTTTTAATGACTTAACCATGCAATTCCAATGGGAGGGACAACAATATAAGTTCCAAGTCATCACAATAGGCTCCCCTGAGATCATCGATTCCCATAGAATGGAAAAGATCCTAAAAAATTGTCATTTTGGCATTATTTCCAAACTCCACTCCATTCATGTTGTTGACACACCCTATGTGCATCTCGACCTCTAATCTATCCTCTCTCACCACCAAGTTGTTTTTACCACTCCCAAGGAACTTCCCCCTTCCCGTGGCATCCATTATCATTCCATTCCTCTTATCCTGGGTAGTCTTCTTCCCAATGTTAGCCTTTATCATAATCCCTTTGTGATCGAGAAGAATGAAATTGAGAAAAAAATTCATGAATTGATAGAAGCAGGTGTTATTTGTCCTAGTACCAACCCCTATTCTTCCCCTGTGTTCATGGTACTCAAGAAAGAAGGTACTTGCAACATGTGCTCTGATTTTTGCACCCTCAATAAACTCACAATCAAACAAAAATTCCCCATTGTTGTCATTGATGACCTCTTAGATGAATTGAGTGGTGCTCAGTACTTCACCAAACTT
This sequence comes from Picea mariana, assembly GCA_032191745.1. Lineage (NCBI taxonomy): Eukaryota > Viridiplantae > Streptophyta > Pinopsida > Pinales > Pinaceae > Picea > Picea mariana. Next base: position 32,157 of record JASDQU010686666.1, read on the forward strand.
GATCTACGTTCTGGCTACCACTAGACCTCTCTGAAAGAAGAAGACATTTTGATAGCATCCACCCAGGCACCTACCTCAGCAGGTCCCGTGCCTGACCTCCCGGTCTTAAGGATCGTTCTAAATTACCCTCGAGCCGGAGTGGATCCTTTGATTCTCCCCTAGAATCCTTATTAAGAATTTGACCCATAGGTATGTCCTGCTCGTTACAGCCCTTAGGCTTGAGCGCTTCTCCATTCTCAATAGAAAATATCAATCGGGTTTTGGGGTTTTCCAATCCCCGATGTCACCAACACTTGCTTCCTCGAATCCCCGATATTTGATATCCCGATGCATTTCCTTTTTTGCTTCAAACCCTCCTAGCTATGCTCCCGGTCCACACGACCCTGCCTTATATGACCACAATCCTATCTCTTATCGGGATCTAGGGTTTCAAGTGTCAATATGTATTGGGCCTCTTGTCCACGGGATTCCCGATTTCTCGACTCTCGATTTCCCGACAATTGACTTTTCTTTTCGGGGAGTTTCCCGAAGGCTTCGATCTCGGCCACACATCCTCAAGGATGGACGGTCCTCGTTGCTCCTCGCTATTTCGTGATTCACGATTCCAAATTCTCTAGTTGCCTTGTCTTCAGGATTCGCGAAATGCTGAATCCCGATATACCGATTTGGCTTCCCCGTCGGGAATTCCCCCGATAGCCTCGATTGTCGCCACGCATCCTCTAGAGATGAACGGCCTTGATTTTCTCTCAGGGTCTCTGTGACCTCAAATTCTCGATGCCTCGTTCTAACGAGATGACGTCAGCTGGTTCCCACATGGAGCTCTCCTTTTTTTGGAAAATTGGAGTTCGCGATTATGAAATGCAAGTTTTCCCCGTCTCTAGAACCCATGAAATGTCGATCCCTGACTCTCTTCTGATTTCTGACACGTGTCCCAAGCGGATGGATGGTTTAGATTGACCCTAGGGTTTTTGCCAACTGCAAAACCAAAACCCTTACCTAGGTGAGTCCCGATGTCCGAAATGTCGATGGGCTTCCGATCTCACCCACGTGTCCCAACTGATGGACGGCTCTGATCATCTACGGGGTTTCCAACATGGATTTTTCCGATCTCTTTCTCATAGGACTCCCGATTTGCCGAATCCCAAAACTCCGATGGAGTCTTCCCTTTCAGGACTTTTCCCGAGATCTTAGATCTTCGTCACGTGTCCCCTTCATATGGATGGTCCCAATTCAACCTCGGGATTTTGAGAGTTTTGATGCCTCGATGACACAAGTTCTTTGTCAACTTAAAACCCCGGTCGCCCAAATGCTGACGGGCTCTCGATGATTTCCACCTGTCTCCTCAAGATGGACGACTCAAATTGATTCTGGGATTTTCACTATGAAAATTCCCGATCACTCGTCCTTTTGATTCCCGATTTCACAAATGCCGAAATCCCGAGGACCATGCCTCTCATTGGAAATTTCCTCCTCCCATCCACGAAGCTTAAACTCCATGCAACTCCTAGTCAATCGAATGGCTGACGGGTATCTATATGAAGATCCGACGGTCCACGACCTCCTGAGCTTGAACTCCGATGCGACCGTAACCTCCTCGCTTCTCTGGAAGATCTGATGACTAGCGGGGTTTCGCTAATCCTTCCCATAGATTCCTGACCGCCGATTTCTTCCCTTTGAAGATTTCTATGAAGGAAAACCAAGAACTCTTCGCTGGACTTGTCCACTTGTGCTACAAAATTTCGATGCCTCTCTACGTTTTCAAAGGCCTTACTCCTCTTGAGCTTCTCACAACTTCAAGCCTCAAAGAGGATCCTTGCACGCACTCCTTACGCAACCTTCAGACACCTTCAAATGTCAAATACTTCGACTCTGCGCACACCTGCAGCAGTAGTCCTTCGATATTTGGCTCAGGTCCGCAACCCTGAGACTCTCCTTGGCCTGTGCACTCCTTGCACGACACCTGTGCCCTACTGCACTCTGAGGAAATGAGAACAACCGCTACCTCTCTTGAGCTTTCAGAGACAACCCTCTGAACTCCTTATCGATGCACTCCTTGCAGACAATTCAACTGCAACCCTTGCAGGAATCTTGCTCAGACAAAGAAACAATTGAAACTCATTCCTTCTTCCTTCCAAACTTCAAACTCAGACCATGAAATCACATACACAACATATAAAAGCAAATGTATACCAGGAAGCAAACATTCATGAGCATATCATTCAACATCAATACATAGAGAATAAACACAAAACCATGAAATTGAATCAACCTCTTTCTATTAATCCAAATATCAGTGCATGGGTGTTCCTACACAGCTCTCTGCTTCTCTTCTATGCTCCAATGCTTCTAACTATGTTACAACACACAATGAGGGTGTCTATATCCGTTTTTCCTCTACTCCTTCTAAAACTATCTAATCTAATATTCAATTTTACCTACTTACATAAATGCCTTCTACCTACTATGGACGAGAGTGGATCGCTCAAGGTCCTTTACAATATACAAGTGCGCTTCATTAAATTTCCACATTAATGTTCGCGCAACAATTTCAAGGTGTTTCAAAATTTGTGTTGGCGCTTGTCCAGCTGTCCTCCGCTTCCGCACTGGCTCACTTGATGTGGGAGATGCTCCTGCATCATACTCCCTCGCTTGAAAATTTTCATGGGCTCCTGTCCATGAGTTCTTGCACGGTCTGTCCATGCTTCTGAATCTCTACTTCATTCTACCAACTGGCATCTTCAACTGGATGGCCTTTCCACTTAACCAAATATTCAAAGTATTCTTTCCTCATGGTCTTCTTGCCAATTCTTTTGTCTAGTATGCTTTCCATTTGTGGCTTATCTGCAACTGGTATTTTCTTTTTCCACTGAACCTCTGACTATTCATCACTTGTTCTTGCTTCCTCAGCTTTGTATGGGTACAAATATGAGATATTGAATACCGAAGAAATTCCGATCCCATCGAGTAATTCAATCTCATAAGCATTTGCTCCAAATTTCTTCAAGACCCTACATGGTCCGATCTTCTTCATCTTCAATTTATTATACGTTCCTCTCGGGAACCTTTCCTTTCTCAAATGTGCCAGAACCAAAATCACCAACCTCAAACTGAAGTTGTCTTCTATGATGATTGGCTCTGCGCTTATACTCCTGACTTGAATTCTGCAATCGCTACTTCACCTGACTGTGAAGTTCCCTCATCGCTTCTGCAAAATATTCTACACTAGCACTTCTAGTCGTAGTCTGTTCTGAATCCCTCAATTCAGAAATTCCTCTCGGCTGCACGCTATAGACAACCTGAAATGGACTTTTCCCTGTGCTCCTATTGACTGAGTCATTATACGCAAACTCTGCCTGTGGTAATATATTATTCCACTGGTTGTGGTGTTCTGTTACCAGGCTTATCAACAAGTCTCCCAGACTTTCGTTCACCACTTCTGTCTGTCCATCCGTCTGAGGATGATAAGCTGAACTAAAATACAAGTTAGTTCCCAAATTCCTCCATATGGTCCTTCAGAAGTGCCCTATGAACTTTGTATCTCTATCCGAAACTATACTCCTTGGTAAGCCATGAAGTCGAATGACTTCTTTGAAAAACAGGTTCGCAATGTGAGTTGCGTCACTGGTTTTCTAACATGGAATGAAGTGTGCCATTTTGGAAAATCTATCCACCACCACAAAGATTGAATCAACACCTCTTTGTGTTCTTGGCAACCCCAATATGAAATCCATGCTAATTTCATCCCACGACCTTTCTGGTATGGGCAATGGTTGATAAAACTCTGCATTCTGCTTTCTTCCCTTCGAATGCTGGCAAATTCTGCATCTGTCTACAAATCTCTTGACCTCTGATTGCATCCCTGTCCAAAAGTATGATTCGCTCAGCTTTACGAATGTTTTGTCATGAACGAAGTGTCCAGCCTATCCTCCACTGTGTTTCTCCTTCAACAGATTCTCCCTCATGGAGCAATTCGGGATACATAGTTGATTGCCCTTAAACAACAATCCTTCCTGGATCATGTATTCGGTCCATTTGCTGCTATCTCTAAGAACTGGATTCTCAGCTGCTTCATACGCTTCCTTAAAGTATGGGTCATCTGTGTACATGTCCCTGAAATCATCAAAACCCAATGTTTTGACTTTGAACACCTGCAACAGCAAACACTTCCTGCTCAAAGCGTCAACAACTTTGTTAGCAGTACCAGAAATATGTTTAATCACAAAAGTGAAATTCTGCATATATTCAACCCATTTTACATGTCTCTGATTCAACTTTTCCTGTTGAGTCACAAACTGCAGTGCATGATTGTCACTATATAAAACAAACTCTTTCGGGATCAAATAATGCCTCCATTTCTTTAATGCCTGTATAATAGCATAAAACTCCTTATCATAAGTGGAGCATTTCACTTTCGCTTCATTCAGCTTCTCGTTGAAGTACGTTATCGGTCTGTCTTCCTGACTCAAGACTGCCCCTACTGCAAATCCACTTGCATCGCACTTTACTTGAAATGTCTTTTGGAAATTCGACAACACCAGAATTGGTTGTTCCATAATTTTCCTTTTCAACAAATTAAAACTCTTCTCAGCCTCTTCTGTCCAGTGAAAAGATTTATGTCTTTTCTTCACTGTGTCCATCATTGCTGCACTAATTCCACTGAAATTCTTGATGAACTTCCAGTAGAAACTAGCCAACCTGTCAAAACTTCTCACCTCAAATATGTTCCTCGGTGATGGCCAATTTTTTATTACCTCCACCTTATCTGGATCCATCCTCAATTTGTCTACAGAAATAACAAATCCCAAGTAAATGAGTTATGTCTTTATGAATGAGGATTTCTTCATGTTTATGAGAAACTTCTCTTGCTGTAATCTTTTCATCACTGTAGCCAAATGCTTCAGATGCTCGTCCCTTGTTTTACTGAAGATCAGTGTGTCATCTAAATACACAATGACAAATTTTCTGATGAACTCTTTCAGGACGTCATTCATCAACCTCATAAAGGTACTTGGCACATTTGTTAAGCCAAATGGCCTAACAAGCCATTCATACAACCCCTCATTTGTTTTGAATGTTGTCTTCCACTCATCACCCTCTCTCATGCGAATCTGGTGATATCCGCTTTTCAAATCAATCTTTGAAAAATACTTTGCTCCACTCAAGCAATCCATCAGATCATCCATCCTCAGCAATGGAAATCTGTACCTGATGGTTATCTTGTTAATGGCTCTTGAATCAGTGCACATCCTCCAGCCTCCGTCTTTCTTCGGACTGAGTACTGTTGGAACAACGCACGGACTCAAGCTCTCCCTGACCAAACCTTTGTCCAACAACTCCTGGACCTGCCTTTTAACCTCTTCATTCTCTTGTGGCGTCAATCTATACGCGGCTTTGTTTGGTAAACTGGCTCCTGGTATGAGATCATTATGATGGCTCACACTTATGATCAATGGCAACGAACGAGGTAATTCGTCCACTACTATATCGGTGAACTCTTCCAGTAGTTCCTGAACTTCTTCTGGAAAATCATCCACTCTTGTGCTAGTTAGAACAATCTTTAGTTTTCTGACCACAATGAACTGTGGATCCTCCTTCTTCTTAACCTTTGTAAGAAGTTCCTTCCCACTCATGAGAAGTATTGTGTTGCTCACTTTTGGCTTCACCTCCTTATCCTTAATTGGAAGCAACATGTGTGTCCTCCCATTCTTCTCTAAGGTGTATGTGTTCATCCTCCCGTCATGAATCACATTCCTATCATATTTCCATAGTCTACCCAGCAATAGATGACAAACATCCATGGGAATAACATCACACAAGATCTTATCATTATATCCTCCTATCTTAAATTCAACTAAACATTGTTTAGTGACATTTACCTGATGTCCTTTTTGTAGCCATGAAACTTTGTATGGGCTCAGATGTTCAATCGTTTCCAGCTCCATATTTTCTACCATCTCGGTTGAAACGAGATTATCTGTGCTACCACTGTCCACAATGACCTTGCACACTCTGTCCTTGGTTTTGCAAGCAGTCCGAAAAAGTCTAGTCCTTTGGACTGAAATCTCCACCTCCCTTTCGGGTGTCAAAAGAACTTTCCGCATCATCAGTGATCTTCCACCTTCAGCATCCTCTGCCTCAACATCTCTCCTCTGTGCCTCGGCGATGTGAGTTTCTCTAGTCTCCTTTTTTTTGTCTGGACACTCGTAAGACTTGTGCCCATTCTTTCCACATGTGAAGCATGTAATTACTCCACCTCTGCCTCTTCCTCTACCTCTAGTATGAGGAAAAGTATTATTGTCAGCATAATCTCCTCTCTGCTCAGTATGATGCCTTCTCTGTTCAGCATATTTCTGCCCTCGCCGTGACGTTCCACCTCTCTCTATCCATGTCTGAGGTTTCTTCCAATCCTCCTTGGGCTTCTGATATCTATCCTGGGCAACTGATTTGGCTCTGGGATGACTCCTGCCTCGGCCTCTCTGACTCTGCTTTCGGATCAGCTTCTCTTCTGCTCTCAGAGCCATCTGATAAGCATCTTCCACTGTTCAAATGGTTAATATACTCATCTCATCCTGAATCTCATATCTCAGGCCATTCATATACCTAGCTACCTTCTCATCATTGCTTTCATGATGAACTGCTCTGATATTCAACATGTAAAATTCCTCAGTATATTCCTTTACTGACATCAGCTTCTGTCTCAAGTTCAGCATTCTCCTGAACAGAGTAATCTGGTAATCCCTGGGGATGAATTTTTTCTTCATCTTTGCAATCATCCTGTCCCAGCTCTTAATTTTCTGCTTGCCTTGGCAACACCTGTCCGCTTGTAGTTCATCCCACCACAATGTTGCATGTCCTTTTAATCTTGTGACGGCATGCTTGACCTTCTTGTCCTCTTCGACATCTTCATAGTTAAAATATGTGTCTAGAGCTCTAATCCAGTCTAGAATCTCTTCTACATCTAGATTTCCCTCATAAACTAGAATGTCCATCTTTGCCTTTGCACCCATTCTTGCAATAGCTTTAAGTAAGCGCTCATTTGTTGCATCTTCTATTGTGACTTCTTCTTCTCCATGTCCAGCATCATCTTCATTTTCGGATTCACTGATATCTCCTACATCAGCTGTGCATTTTTGTCTTATCTCCACGTCCACAAGTCTGGCACGTATGTTATGCAGATCTCTTTCTACTTCTGGATTCTGCACCTACCTACCCCTTCCTCTGGATGTCTCCCTTTCCTCCTCTGGATCGGGTGATTGTCTATCTCTTCTCCTCGGTGGCATGTTGAATCTTCCTTCTTCCTGCTACAGAAAGAAAAGAAGCTTTTCTAAGCTCTGATACCACTTGATGGCGTCCACCCAGGCACCTACCTTAGCAGGTCCCGTGCCTGACCTCCCAGTCTTAAGGATCATTCTAAATTACCCTCGAGCCGGAGTGGCTCCTTTGATTCTCCCCTGGAATCCTTATTAAGAATTTGACCCACAGGTTTGTCCTGCTCATTACATCCCTTAGGCTTGAGCACTTCTCCGTTCTCAATAGAAAATATCAATCGGGTTTCGGGGTTTTCCAATCCCCGATGTCACCAACACTTGCTTCCTTGAATCCCCGATCTCCGATATTCTGATGCACTTCCTTTTTTGCTTCAGCCCCTCTTGGTTATGCTCTCGGTCCGCACGACCCTGCCTTATATGACCACAATCCTATCTCTTATCAGGATTCGGGGTTTCAAGTGTCAATATGTATTGGGCCTCTTGTCCACGGGATTCTTGATTTCTTGACTCTCGATTTCTCGACAACTGACTTTTCTTTTTGGGGAGTTTCCTGAAGGCTTCTATCTTGGCCACACATCCTCAAGGATGGATGGTCCTCACTGCTCCTTGCTATTTCGCGATTCGCGATTCCAAATGCTCCGGTTGCCTTGTCTTCGGGATTCGTGAAACGTTGAATCTCGATATGCCGATTTGGCTTCTCTGTCGGGAATTCCCTCGATAGCCTCTATTGTCGCCACGCATCCTCTAGAGATGAACGGCCCTGATTTTCTCTCGGTGTCTCTGTGACTTCAAATTCCCGATGCCTCGTTCTGACGAGATGACGTCAGCTGGGTCCCACATGGAGCTCTCCTTTTCTCGGAAAATCGGACTTCGCGATTCTGAAATGCAAGTTTTCCCCGTCTCTAGAACCCAC
>JASDQU010686666.1:40348-61477 GCA_032191745.1 Picea mariana
AATTTCTGACACGTGTCCCAAGTGGATGGACGGTTCAGATTGACCCTTGGGTTTTTTCCAACTGCAAAACCAAAACCCTTACCTAGGTGAGTCCCGATGTCCGAAATGTCGATGGGCTTTCGATCTCGCCCACATGTCCCAACTGATGGACGGCTCTGATCGTCTATGAGGTTTCCAACATGGATTTTCTCGATCTCTTCCTCACAGGACTCCCGATTTGCCGAATCCCGATACTCCGATGGATTCTTAGATCTTCGTCACGTGTCCCCTTAAGATGGACGGTCCCAACTCAACCTCAGAATTTCGAGACTTTTGATGCCTCGATGACACAAGTTTTTTGTCAACTTAAAACCCCGATCGCCCAAATGCTGATGGGCTCTCGATGATTGCCACCTGTCTCCTCAAGATGGACGACTCAGATTGATTCCGGGATTTTCACTATGAAATTCTCGATCACTCATCCTCATGATTCCCGATTTCACGAATGTCGAAATCCTAAGGACCATGCCTCTCATTGAAACTTTCCTCCTCCCGTCCACGAAGCTTAAACTTCGCACAACTCCTGGTCAATCCAATGGCTGACAGGTATCTATATGAAGATCCGGCGGTCCACGACCTCCTGAGCTTGAACTCTGATGCAACCGTAACCTCCTCGCTTCTCTGGCAGATCTGATGATTGGCAGGGTTTCGCTAATCCTTCCCACAGATTCCTGACCGTTGATTTCTTCCCTTTGATGATTTCTATGAAGGAAAACCAAGAACTCTTCCCTGGACTTGTCCACTTGTGCTACAAACTTTCGATGCCTCTCTATGTTTTCAAAGGCCTTACTCCTCCTGAGCTTCTCACAAATTCAAGCCTCAAAGAGGATCCTTGCATGCACTCCTTACGCAACCTTCAAACACCTTCAAATGTCAAATACTTTGACTCTGCGCACACCTGCAGTAGTAGTCCTTTGATATTTGGCTCAGGTTCACAACCCTGAGACTCTCCTTGGCCTACGCACTCCTTGCATGACACCTGTGCCCTACTGCACTCTGAGGAAATGAGAACAACCGCTACCTCTCCTGAGCTTTCAGAGACAACCCTCTGAACTCCTTGTCGATGCACTCCTTGTGGACAATTCAACTGCACCCCTTGCAGGAATCTTGCTCAGACAGAGAAACAATCGAAACTCATTCCTTCTTCCTTCCAGACTTCAAACTCAGACCATGAAATCACATACACAACATATAAAAGAAAATGTATACCAGGAAGCAAACATTCATGAGCATATCATTCAACATCAATACATAGAGAATAAACACAAAACCATGAAATTGAATCAACCTCTTTCTATTAATCCAAATATCAGTGCATGGGTGTTCCTACACAGCTCTCTGCTTCTCTTCTATGTTCCAATGTTTCTAACTATGTTACAACGCGCAATGAGGGTGTCTATATCCGTTTTCCCTCTACTCCTTCTAAAACTGTCTAATCTAATATTCAATTCTACCTACTTACATAAATGCCTTCTACCTACTATGGACGAGAGTGGATCACTCAAGGTCCTTTACAATATACAAGTGCACTTCATTAAATTTCCACATTAATGTTCACGCAACAATTTCAAGGTGTTTCAAAATTTGTGTTGGTGCTTGTCCAGCTGTCCTCCGCTTCCGTGCTGGCTCGCTTGATGTGGGAGATGCTCCTGCATCACATTCCCAAGACTGCATTTCAAACTCGTGAGGGTCATTATGAGTTCTTGATAATGCCCTTTGTCATGTGTAATACTCCCGCCACTTTCCAAAGTCTTATGAATCGTGTCTTCTGTCCTTTTCTCTGTCATTTTGTCTTAGTTTTCTTTGATTATATTCTCATCTATAGTAAAACTTGGACATGCCATATCACACATGTGGATTAAGTTCTCCATCTACTTTCTAAGCAACAAATTTTCCTCAAACAATCTAAATGTACCTTTGGAGCCTTATAAATGGAGTACCTGGGTCATATCGTTGGAAAGGATGGTGTACGAGTGGATCCTAAGAAAATTGAAGCTATGCAGGATTGTCCCCGACCTAAAAATCTTAAGAGCTTGCATGGTTTTCTAGGTTTAATGGGCTATTATTTAAAGCTTGTTCAGAATTATGGAAAAATTGCAGCTCCTCTCACTTCTCTCCTTAAAAAGAATGATTTCACTTGGAATCCAACTATTCATCACTCCTTCCAAGCCTTGAAAGATTTTATGTGCTCGACCCTTGTCCTATCACTTCCAGACTTCACAAATACTTTTTCACTGGAATGTGATGCTTTCGAGAAAGGAATTGGGGACGTCCTTATGAAATATGGAAGGCCTTTTGCCTTCACTAGCAAACAACGTTCAAAGAGACAGTTGGGCCAATCCATTTATGAAAAGGAAATTTTATCTATTATGCATGTTGTGGATCTATGATATCCTTATATATTGGGAAAACTCTTCCAAATTAAAATTGATCATCAAAGTCTCAAGTATTTTCTGGAACAACGAATTTCCTCACCAGAGAAACAAAAATGGGTGACCAAGCTATTTGGATATGATTATGAGATCATTTACAAGAAGGGAAAGGAAAATGTAGTTGCAAATGCTCTTTCCAGGAAGTATGAAGAAGACAAGTCCCTTTTCTCCCTCTCCTTCATTGTACCCAATTGGCTCCAAGATGTTCATCAGGAATGGCTGCAAGACCCCAAACTTTCTGGCATGATCCATAAATCGCAACACAATTCTCCAGTTTCTCTAGGGTACTCTTGGCATGATGAAGAGATTCGCTACAAATCTCATTTGTATTTAAGAAAACAGTCGCAACTTAAATCCACGGTTCTTTCTAAGCTTCATGCTGCACCCGTAGTTGGGCATTTAGAGTTTACCAAAACCTATGAATGGGTCAAACGTTTATTTTTCTTGGATGGTATGAAACAAGACATCTGCACCTTTGTGGATGACTGTGAGGTATATCAATGCAACAAGGGAGAAACAATCAAAGTTCTAGGCACACTCCAACCGCTCCCAATCCCCCCTACTATTTTGAGAGATATTTCTATGCATTTCATTGTTGTCTTAACTAAATCGGGAAATAAGTCAATCATCATGGTGGGCGTTGATCATGTTTCCAAATATGCTCATTTTTGTGCTCTTCAACACCCATTCACTACATCCACAGTGGCTCAAATATTCATAGACAATATCTTCAATATTCATGGCATGCCTCATTCAATTGTCTTTGATAGAGATCCCACTTTCACCAGCAAATTCTGGCAAGAATTGTTCAAGATACAGGGCACTTAATTGCGTCTCAGCACCACCTAGCACCCCTAGAGAAATGGCCAAATTGAAGTTGTCAATAAGTGTTGGGAAACATATTTGAGGTGTTTTGCATCTGAGAAGCAAAATCGGTGGGATCATTGGTTACCCCTCATTGAATGGTGGTACAACACATCTTACCATACAACTACTCGTCTAACTCCTTTTTAAGAAGTGTATGGCCAAAATCCATCGTCGTTTCTCTCATACATGCCAGGTATTTTGAAGGTTCAAGAGGTTGAAAAAACTCTTATATTACGAGAGGTTATTCTTCATTCCCTCAAAGACAATTTGGTCTTGTCTCATAATTGCATGAAGCATCAAGAATATCAAGGTAGTTTTAAATGTCAATTTGTTGAAGGGGACCATGTGTTTCTTCGACTGCAACCTTATAAGAAGACTTCAATCAAAGTTGAACATTGTTAGAAAATTGCTCCCAAATTTTATGGTCCTTATACAATTCTCAAATGAGTGGGATCGGTGGCCTACCAGCTAGTTCTACCCAATCATTCTAAGCTACATCATGTTTTTCATGTCTCCTTCTTAAACAAGGTAATTGGAGCTAAGTGCCAAGCTCAAACTAGTCTCCCTGAGTTGGATGAAGAAGTCTCCATCTGGTTGCGACCACAAGCAGTCTTGGATCAGCGAGAGCATCGTCTCTGTCAATGCATCATCAAGGAAGTGTTATTCCAGTGGCAAGATACAACTCCAGAAGACACCACCTAGGAATCGACCACCATTCTACAACAATTTCCTCATCTCAAGCCTTGACAAAGTTATTCTTCAAGGGGGAGGTCATTTTAGGGACCTAACCTCCCTAACCCCTCACACAGGTAGAATAATATATTTCCATGGAATAAAGGCTGATATTAATAAGGCCTAATAATAAGGAAGAATAAGTTATATGTAAGAAGACCTAATAGAAGCTTCTGCTTCTAGAAGGATCTTCCTCTAGATTGTTCTTTTGGGTAGATAGATTTAGTATAAATATGAGTAGAGGGTATGAGAATTTTTGTCTTGAGAATTTTGTAATAGAGTGCTACTCTACTGGAGGTCGCCCCCTCAAAGAGACAAGTGAACATTGTTTCCTATCAATAAAGGTATTATTTTGTCATTGTGGTTTCATATTTTGTGTTGTTTCGTTTTTATTCTCTACAATATTTATGTTTTCTATTATTATAATAGATCTGATACCTTACATCCTCTATGATCGAATAAGAAAAACCCTAGTCGTCGCTTCCATGCACAAGGAAAGCATCACCATAGAGTTCCTCCTACTTGTCGTTATCTTCTAAAAATTTTAAACACTAATAACTTATGATGATGAACTTTATTTTGCACTATTAATAATGGTGAACTTCATTTTGCACTTGTTCATCATCACAATTTTGGTATAACTTGAATGGATATTGATTTTTGCACTTGTTCATCATCACAATCTTGGTATAACTTGAATGGATATTGATTTTAATCTATCTTAATAGTTTTTTTAAGAAAAATATAAAAGAGATAAGAAATTTAGTAACAAGCCAATGAAGAGGAATCAAAAAATTCAAATTTCATATCAATTCTTGAAATTCAACAAAAATAAGTTAGTGACACACCTACAAAGATGAATAAAAAACTGCAATTTGATATCAATTCTTAAAATTCAGATTATCCAAGGAAATAACTTACATAACTAGATAGCCCTTAAGCCTAGTTTACATGGCACTTTGAATTGCAAAAAAATAAAGCTACCATTTGAAAATTATGGTCATTCTACTTCATGAGTATGAAGAGGAAGCCATCAACCACCATAATGTCATGATGACAATGATATCAACATATGAGGATGTCAATGTTTTTTTCATTATGAATAAATGGTCACTTTTCACATAATTATGTTTCATATTATTGTGATCATTGTGCACGTTAATATCAGTGTATGTCATTGTTGCCACATCATCATTATATTATTGAGTGTTTGTGTGAATATATATTTCATTTCTTGTGATAAAAAAAAATTGGTTATAAAAAATATTTAACATAAGCTCAATAAACTAAATTAATTTGAATTTGAAAAAATATTAATTTGATACTTATCTTTGAATTTGGAAAAATCCTTTGATTATTCGCAATGTGTCATATCATCTCTTTAGAGAAAATAAGTGTAAAATATTAATAAAAATAAGTGTAAAATATTAATAAAAAGAATATTAAGAGGTGAGAAAATAAGTGTAAAATATTAATAAAAAGAATATTAAGAGGTGTGTGAGCTACGTTTTTTGTTTGAAGCATTGAGAGCACAGGAGATAAATATTTAAAGGTGATGAGAGAGTCCATCTGTTATGAATCCACATTATCATGTAAAATACTTTTGATGCAAGAAAGTATGCCTTGTATTCAACAAGGCTGATTGAGGGTCCCACTTATTTCAAGGAGTTTCTTGCAGACTTCCTCTCCTCCCTAACCAGTGGGCCCCTTGCATTCTTCCAAGGCAACCAGTGGGTCCCTTGCAATCTTCCATGGAAGTTCAACTATTTGTGGATAAAGTTCATTGAAAAATGAGTTCATTGCATATGTCACTTTAATATTTCTTAGACCCATGAAGTGGACTATGGATGTGAGGTCATCGTCACTTGAATAGACATCCAACTTAAACTTTGTCCTTTTGCTTATGGTAACTAGACTCCATTTCATTGGTTTGGTGAGTATATATAATAACATTTATTATAAATTTATGACATCGTTAATTTTCATTTCATTTTCAATTCCACTAAAATACAAAAATGTCTAATGTATTATTTGTTCAGAGAATTTGATCAAAACATCCACTTTAGTTGCTTTAATATTTTCTACCATTTCATTTTCAATTCCACTGAAATACAAAAATGTCTAATGTATTATTTGTTCAGAGAACTTGATCAAAACATTATTGAAAAAAAAATATTAAAAAAAAAAAAAAGTTGCAAATTCATTTTCATTTTCAGTAAGATATAGTGAATACCCGATATCTGCTTGTTTAGAAGAAGTGATCAAAACACCATTGTTAATGCATTAAACTATTGTGGAAAGTGTATTTTAATGATTCATATACATATTTGATGGATAATTTAGTAATTTTAAAATCTATGATTTTTTTTAACATATGCAAATATTGTTTATTTGGATAATTATTCAATTAGTGTTCATTTATTTTGTCATTATATTAAAGTTTATGATTGAGATGATATTATTATAATGAAGTATGTGGCTAAGTGACAGGGATTTTTGTCATTATATTAAAGTTTATGATTAAATGATCGAGATGATATTATTATAATGAAGTATGTGGCTAAGTGACTGAGATTTTTGTCATTATATTAAAGTTTATGATCAAATGATTGAGATGATATTATTATAATGAAGTATGTGGCTAAGTGATTGAGATTTTTGTCATTATATTAAAGTTTATGATCAAATGATTGAGATGATATTATTATAATGAAGTATGTGGTTAAGTAACTGAGATAAGATGATGTTCAATTTTCTTTTTAAAGAAAGTATTGTAAAATTTTTGGATGGAGGTGGTTGAATTGCCACTTATAGTAGAAATCGGTAATTCAGTAGGATTCATTCATATTTGTATCAAGCATGGATTAATCAGTCGCCATAATAAAATTAGTAAACTGACGGGTCTCATTCAAACTCAAATCTTAGCTGGCATATAACTGGGGATCTCACAATGCAGTCTGCTTTGAAATAATCAATTTGAACTGATTAAGCTAACCAACTAAGATAACATGTTGGAAACATTTTCATCTTTCCCTCCACACATAAGAAAAAGTGATATTGTTGGTACCTTACCATCCCCGATAAATGTACCCTTGAGCAATGGCCATGGATGTGGAAAGAAACCCACTTGTTTTATCCTATAGTATTCAACTTCAATCAACATTGACCTGAGATGGACACAAAGTTACTACACCTAATTTACTAGAAAACAATTAACTCATACAATAATAAGGTGACCGTATAAACATAGTTATTGACTTGATGAGAATTGTGAACTCAAAACAAGAACTCTAGCCATAAAAATACATATTTTTGCATCCAAAACACCAAAATCAACCCCTAATTGAAATGTGGTGCTACTGGTAGAACTTTGTTTTTAGGTTAAAATTACAACCTTTAGTAATCATGGCCTAAAAAACTCATAATGTTGCTAACAAAAACCTTAAAATCACCCTCTAGATCGAAAAATGGTGCTACTAGTAGCACCCTTTTTTTTCAAAGTTAAAATTACAACTTGTTTAAAACCATGGTTGTAACAACCAATATCGTTGCAACCAAAATATTAAAATGAACCCATGGATCAAAAATTTGTGCTATTACGCTTTTTCAGTTGGGGCGCTTAAAATTGCAACAATTAATATTTTTGAAACCATGGTCTAAAAAATTAATACTATTGTAAACAAAACCATAAAATCAATCTTAAAATGTCCACTCCTTTAGGGTTAATTTATCACTCCAAGCAAAAAACAATGTATATTGACATGACGATATCACCTTATAATTTAAAAATTCAACATCACTTCTAAATATTTTATTTACTTATTAATAAAAAAAATGATCCAAATTACGTTGAATTAAACACAAATTGTTTCATAAAATTGTTGTTGCATTATCCATATTCAAATCAAATAAGCTAAAAAATCTTGTTATATTATTCATAATTAAAACACATAAATTGAGAAACATATGAATGATTCATAAGTTAATGGAAAATCATATATAAGTTCAAACACTCCTTTGGAGTTGCCATATAGACATCATATTAATAAAAATATATATAAAATGTTTGACACAATTATTAAACATGATCCATAAATTTAGAGACACCATTAGAATATACATTATCTTCAGATGAATGATTGGATGGAGATGTGTGTGACCCACATTTTTCTTTATTATCAATGAGTGCACCATCTGACTCTACATGTACACCCAACCTTTCATATGTTTGAAGCCTTCTAGATCTAGGAATAGGTTCACCAGGGTCACATCTTGTAACTATTTCTTTTTCCAACAACCTTTTGATAATCTATGTAGTCCTAGAGTGAAGAGTGCCTCTCTTTGTCAAATGGAAGTCATAAACGATATGTCAACATCCTCTAATTTTAAGATGGCAATGCAATGGAGATTTATTTTTTCACCCTTTCTTTTTCTATTTTATTGATTTGTTTCTCAACACTATCGTTGGCTTGTAGACACCATTAAATAGATGTGTATCTATTGCATATGAATGTACTTCAATTTCTACAACTTGTTCCTTTTCTTTATTTACTTTCATAGTTTTTGCAATCTAGAATGGATAACCACATGAATGTTCAATCATTAAAACTGCAATCATGCAACCCTCCTTAATATCTTATACTAAACCCCTAGACATATCTTACATGGCTTCATGTTGTGCACATGATGTTTTAGGCATATATATAATTATCTTGTCATTGGTCATCAAGACTCAATAACACCTTCAAATTCTGATGTAGGAGCATCATCATCAAAGCGCAAGTGGAGGACAACTCAGCGCCCCAGCGCACATTTTGAAGCGTCTTTGAATGGCATGTCATGTAAATATCTTGAAAATATTGTGATTAAAGAATATATTAAATGATAGGACACTGAACCATCACGTGAGATCGATGGAGATTGTGTTTTCTTTAATGTAGTTAATAGCAGTACAGATCTAAAGCATTCGCTCTTAGTAGTTGAAAGCTTAGTAGTTGAAAGATTTTAATTTGATAGGATAACACTAAGGTAGTCAAAGGGAAAAGCTCTATGAGCTCTTTTTGTATAAATATATGTATTGTTTCCCAAATAAGTTTGTTGAAGGTTATTGCTAAGAGTTATTTGGAAGTAGCTAATATTATTTTAGTTGAATATTGTTGAATCTTATCGAGTGATATGAGTCCATGTACATATCATCTTAATGAATATAAGAGAGAAGCGTTGTCCCAAATGTTTGGTGTTGTTGTTACAGTGTCTATCTGAATGAATGGTAGGCTTTATGTTTGTTTTCATTTCTCTATTATTACTTGTTCTTATGCTATGAATGCTTTACATGGTTGAATGTATGAATCTGTGATGATTATATATGTTTCAATTGTTTCTCTTCTGCGATCTTATGCAAGGAGTGCATAGTGTCCGCAAGGTGTGCGTTGACAAAGTCTAGTTCGACTCAAAAGATAAGAAGAGATAACATGGAGATTTATATGCAAGGAGTGTATAGTGTTCGCAAGGAGTGCATAGTGTTCGCAAGGAGTGCGTTGACAGAGTCCATTTTGACTCAGAAGATCAGGAAAGATAACTTGAAGCTTTATTTGAAAAGAGTGAAAAATAACTATGCAAGGTGTGTGTAGGAAGAAACATGCTCAAAGTCACATTGTTTAGGAGGAACAATTGAGTCATGTAGGAACTGTTGCAAGGACTGCACAGTCACCCACAAGGGAGCTAAGTCATGAAAGAAACCTGTTACAAGGTGTGCACAGGGTCGATATTTGACTAAGTGTCGAAGAAACATCCAGGAGAAGCTCGAAGTTTCAAGGAGGAACAAGCTCAGGAGAGATAGTAGACATAAATTAGTCAATTGGGATGATCCTAATGAAAATTTTCCAATTCACGAGTGAGATCCATTCGGAGGAATCAGGATTTTTCCAGACCGCGAGATCTAGGGAAGTTGCAAGGAGGACAGTCATTGAATCCTTCAGCACTTTGTGTGTTCAAATATTTGAAGGTGTCGAGGAGCGGGATCGCTGAAGTCCCAAAGGAGCGAAGTGAAATCCTAGTCGTTGGTATCGAGGAGGATACGTGGCAGCAGATCAGAAATTATGGGAGATAAAGATCTAGAAGATTTGCGTGGAGAAGAAGATATTTTCATGAAGTCGCGAAGGCTGAAGAGATCTAGACCGTTGGATCTAGGAAGAACACGTGGAGGAGATCCATGTTCTCTNCTGAGAGAAGAGTACTCAAGAGAAAAGCGAGAGTAGTGAATATGAAAGTCTCGAAGGCCAAAGTCGACATGAGTCGTTGATAAATGGAGGGACACGTGGATAGTGGAGATTTACTCCGGAGAGAAGTCACTTCAGAGGAATTGGAGTGTGAAGACATGAGAAGTCGCGAAGCTTGAAGTCATGAAGGGGGCCAGACGGAGGTCATAGCGGCCTAGCATAGGATCTAGCGCTTGTCGCCCAGTGTTACCAGTAGCAGTAGAAGAAGGGTGTGTGGGTGAAACAAGCCTACATGGATAACAACAGGGGACCTATGTAAAATAATTTCAGGGTCTAGTAGAGGCCCAAAGAGATGATTCGGCTCAATTATTTGAAGATCCTTGATCAAGAGGTTGTGAAGCTCCTAGAAGGGAGGGGTCCTGCATCAAGTAGTATTAGAGATACATATTTTAAATTTTTATAAGACAGAGAGGATATAGTCTAATAACAACGAGTGGTATTAGATACATCAAGTGGTATATGTGTAAAAACAAAGTTCAACACCATGCCGCCTAAAAGACGTGTAGAGAAACCTGTAGAAAATTGAGATGTAAAAAGGGATATCAGAGAACTTCGTGAAATATTAGATGCTATGGAGACAACACAAAGAAGATCAACTGATGTTGGAGATGTTGGTGATGCGAAGAACAAATACGTGGAAGTTGAAGGAGTTGTAGGAGAAGATGCTACAGAAGAACTCTTGCTGAAAGTTGTTGTCAAATTGGGAGCAAGAGCAAAAATAGAAATCCCAATGTATGAAGGAAACTTATATGTTGAATAATTCCTTGATTGGATACGAGCAATGGATAAATACTTCAACTATGAATAAGTTGACAATGAGAAAAAGGTGAAACATGTTGTCACCAGATTGAAGGGACACGCAACAATGTGGTGGGATGAACTATAGGCTGACAGAAGAAGCAAAGGCAATCAAAAGATTAAGAATTAGGATAGAATGGTAGCCAAGCTGAAGGCTAAGTTCATACCCAAAGAATATCAGATAAATTTGTTCAGAAAGTTATAAAACCTGAGACAAAAAGGACAGACAGTAAAAGAATACACCGAAGAATTTTATAAGTTGATCATCAGGGTTGGACAGAGAGAAAAATATGATGAAAAGGTTGCCATATATATTAATGGCCTAAGATATGAAATCCAGGATGAAATCAGCATGATAGTGGTGAGAATAGTGGAAGATGCTTATCAGATTGCACTAAAGGCATAAGAGAAGTTGGCCAGGAAACAAAGTCAACGAAGCAGAGGAAGAATTCTAAACAGAGGTAAGTAAATTGTCCATGACAAGGCACAGAAGCCTAAGGTTGAGATTGGAAAACCACATAATCACTCAGACATAGGAGGAAGTTCATGAGGGAGATAGTATGGTGGAAGGAATGCTCATTCTCAAGGAAGAGGAAGAGACATAGGAGGAGAGGTGAAGTGTTATGCTTGTGGAAAAACATGACACATGTCTTGGGAATTCCTCAAGAAAAAGAAAGAAGGAGGAGGTGAAGCTCACATTTCAGAAGCACATAGGTAGAATTTTGAGGTAGAAGGCACAAAATATGGGAGATCCTTGTTGATGAAGAAGGTTCTCTTGAAGCTAGAGCTAGATATGGAAAAACCAGTGCAGAGGAACAATTTGTTCAGAACTTCTTGCAAGACTAAAGACAAGGTATGCAAGGTGATAATTGACAATGGGAGCACTGATAACTTAGTATCCACAAAAATGGTGGAGAAATTGGAGCTGGAGACAACTGCACATCTGAGTCTGTATAGAGTCTCATGGTTGCAAAAAGGTCACCAGGTAATGGTAACTAAACAATTCCTAGTTGAATATAAGATANTATAGAGATGATATTTTGTGTGATGTGATTCCTATGGATGTATGTCATTTCTTATTGGGGAGACCCTGGCAGTTTGACAGAAATGTCATTCATGATGGGAGAAAAAATACTTGTACCTTGGAGAAAAATGGTAGGACACACATGATGCTACCAATAGAGGATAAGAAGGTGAAGGAAGAATCCAGCACAAGTATACTTCTCATGAGTGGGAGGGAACTCCTGAGTGAAGTCAAGAAGGAACATGCAATGCAATTTGCTGTGGTGAGGAAGCCCAGGGTTATCCTTACAAGTACCTCTATGGATGATCTGCCTAAAGAAATTTAGGAGCTCTTAGAGAATTTTGTTGACATAGTAGTGGCTGATTTACCTTGCTCATTACCACCCATCAGGAGTATCACTCGTCACATTGATCTAATACCAGGAGTGAGTTTGTCGAACAAAGAAGCATACAAATTAACACCTCAAGAGAATGAGGAAGTAAAGAAACAAGTCCAGGATTTGATGGACAAGGGTTTAGTCAGAGAAATCTTGAGTCCATGCATAGTACCAACTATGTTGAGTCCGAAAAAGGATGGAGGATGGAGAATGTTTACAGACTCAAGAGCCATAAACAAAATCACCATCAGGTACAGATTTCCTTTACCAAGGATGGACGACTTAATGTATTGTTTGAGCAGAGTAAGCTATTTTTTGAAGATAGACTTGAAAAGTGGATATCACCAGATAAGGATGAGAGAAGGTGATGAGTGAAAAACAACCTTCAAAATGAACGAAGGGTTGTATGAGTGGATTGTTATGCCATTTGGATTGACAGATGCCCCAAGTACTTTTATGAGGTTGATGAATGAGGTATTAAAATATTTTATTGGTAAGTTTGTGATTTTATATATGGATGATATATTAGTCTTCAATAAAACTGAAGGAGAGAGTTTGAGGCACTTAACATTAGTAATGAGAAGATTGTAGCGGGAGAAGTTGTTGATAAATCTGAAGAAATCCTCTTTTATGAAGACAAAACTCATTTACTTGGGTTTTGTAATATCTTCAAATGAATTAAAGATGGATCCAGAAATGGTGAGAGCAATCAGAGAATGGCGATCGCCAAGAAGCATATTCAAGGTGAGAAGCTTCCATGGATTAGCAATTTTCTATTGAAAGTTCATTAGAAATTTCAGTGGTATTTTTGCACCAATATTTGATACGGTGAAGAAGAGACACAAGTCTTTTAAGTGGACAGAAGAAGATGAGAAAAACTTCAGGATATTAAAGGAGAAGATAACAGAACAATCGATTCTGGTCTTGCTAGATTTCAGGAAGATGTTTCAAGTACGATGTGATGCTAGTGGAGTAGCAATTGAAGCAGTCTTGAGCCAAGATAATAGGCATGTTGCATATTTGAGTGAGAAGATGAATGAAACCAAGAGGAAGTACTCCACATATGATAAAGAATTTTACGTAGTAATTCAAGACTTAAAGAAATGGAGGCACTACCTTGTTCCAAAAGAGTTTTTTATGTACAATGATAATCAGGCTTTACAATTCATAACCAGATAGGAGAAGTTAAATCAAAGACATGCTAAGTGGATAGAGTTTATGCAAAATTTCACTTTTGTTATTAAACTATTTCTGGTAATGCTAACAGAGTTGTTGATGCATTGAGCAAGAGATATCTGATTTTGCAGGAATTTCAAGTGAAAACCTTAGGGTTCGAACACCTTAAGGAAATGTATTGTAATGATCCAGATTTTAAAGAGGCATATGAAGCATGTGCAAATCTTGTGCTCAGAGAAAGAAGTCAGTGGATGGAATATATGATTCAAGATGGATTATTGTTTAAAGGTAATCCGTTGTGCATACCAAAGTGCTCGATTAGAGGTAATCTGCTGAAGGAAAAACATAGTGGAGGTCTAGCAGGACATTTTGGCCATGACAAGGCATTTTCATAGTTGAACTGTTCATACTATTGGCCATGTATGAGGGAAAAAGTGGTGAAATTTGTAAACAGGTGTAAGATTTTCCAGTATGCAAAAGGAAAGCGATAGAACATTGGGTTGTATCAACCATTGTCTATTCCAGATAGGCCCTGGGATGTAATAAGCATAGATTTCACGTTGGGATTGCCAAGAACAGAAAGGGGAAGTGATTCCATATTTGTTGTAGTTGATAGATTCTCAAAGATGGCACACTTTATACAATGCCAGAAAACAAGTGATGCAACACACATTGCAAATCTGTTTTTCAAGGAAGTTGTGAGACTTCATGGGTTGCCCAAGATTATTGTCTCAGATAGGGACACTAAATTTGTTGGTCATTTTTGGAGGACATTGTGGAGGAAGATGGGGACAAAACTGTCCTTTATTTCAACATATAACGCTCAAACCAATGGACATACTAAGGTGGTAAATCGAATTTTAGGAAATTTGTTGAGGAGTCTAGTCACCAAACATCATATTCAGTGGGATCAAATTCTGTCACAAGCAGAGTTTGCATACAATGACTCACCAAACAGGAGTACCAGAAAGAGTCCATTCCAGATAGTATATGGGATGAAGCCAAGAGGAGTATCAGAGTTGAGAGGTTTGGAGTACAACGACAAAGAATATAAACGCAGAGTTGATCAACATAGCAGAGAACTTCAATTTGAAGTGGGAGATCAAGTTATGGAACATATCAGGAAGGGAAGGTTCCCAAGGGGAACATATAACAAGATGAAGTTGAAGAAGATAGGACCATGCAAGATCCTAAGAAAATTTGATGCCAATGCTTATGAGATAGAGCTTCCAGAGGGTGTGGGTATATCGCCCATATTCAACATTTCAGACCTATATCCTTACAGGAAAGATGACATAAGAAGATCAGAATATCAGAAAGAGATCCAGTGGGAGAAGCAGATGCCTATGGCAAAAAAGCCACAGATGGAGGAGATCATAGATCGGAGAATTAGAAAAATAACCAGAAGAAAGACTTTGAGTATCTCGTAAAGTGGAAAGGACACCCAATAGAAGATTACAGTTGTGTAAATGAAGCATATATTCAAAGGCATGGAAAGTTAGTGCAGGAGCTCATGGACATGAGTGCATGACTTTTTGTCCAGAGGAGTATGATGCAGGAGCATCATCATCAAAGTGTAAGTGGAGGACAACTCAGTGCCCTAGCGTTCATTTTGAAGCGTCTTTGAATGGCATGTCATGTAAATATCTTGAAAAGACTATGATTAAAGAAGATCTTAAATGATAGGAGGTTGAACCATTGCATTAGATCGATGGAGATTGTAGTTTATTTAATGTAGTTAATAACACTACATATTTGAAGCATTCACTCTTATCTGTCTGTACCCATCATTTATTGTAATAAGCCTTAGTAGTTGAAAGCTTTTAATTTGATAGGATAACACTAAGGTAGTCGGAGGGAAAGGCTCTATAAGCTCTTTTTGTATAAATATATGTATTGTTGCCAAAATAAGGTTGTTGAAGGTTACTGTTGTTGAAGTTTATTGCTAAGAGTTATTTGGAAGTAGCTAAGATTATTGTAGTTGAAGATTGTTGAAGCTTATTGAGTGGTATGAGCCCATGTACATATCATCTGAATGAATATAACAGATAAGCGTTGTCCCAAATGTTTGGTGTTGTTGTTACTGTGTCTATCTGAAAGAATGGTAGGCTTTATGTTTGTTTTCATTTCTTTGTTATTACTTTTTCTTATGCTATGAATGATTTACATGGTTGAATGTATGAATCTATGAGGATTAGATATGTTTCAATTGTTTCTCTTCTACAATCTTATGCAAGGAGTGCATAGTGTCTGTAAGGTGTGTGTTGACAAAGTCTAGTTCGACTCAGAAGCTTAGAAGAGATAACGTGGAGCCTTATATGCAAGGAGTGCATAATTTCCACAAGGAGTGCGTTGACAGAGTCTGTTTTGACTCAGAAGCTCAGGAAAGATAACTTGAACCTTTATTTGAAAAGAGTGCAAAATAACTGCGTAAGGTGTGCGTAGGCAGAAACACGCTCAAAGTCACAATGTTCAGGAGGAACAATTGAGTCGCGTAGGAACTATTTCAAGGAGTGCACAGTCACCCACAAGGGAGCTAAGTCATGAAAGAAACATGTTATAAGGTGTGTGCAGGGTCGCTATTCGACTAAGTTCTAAAGAAACATCCAGGAGAAGCTCTAAGTTTCAAGGAGGAACAAGCTCATGATAGATAGTGGATGAAAATTCTTCAGTAGGAAGGAGCCCATTGAAAATTTCCCAATTCACGAGAGAGATCCATTCGGAGGACTTGAGATTTTTCCAAACCGTGAGATCAGGGGAAGTTGCGAGGACGGTAATCTTTGAATCCTTCAGCACTTCGTGTATTCGTAGATTTGAAGGTGTTGAGGAGTGGGATCATTTAATTCCTGAAGGAGAAAAGTGAAATTCTAGTCGTCGGTATCAAGGAGGATACATGGCAACAGATCAGAGAGTCCTGAAGATAAAGCTCCGAAATATTTGCATGGAGAAGAAGCTATTTTTGCAAAGTCACAAAGGCCGAAGAGATATGGACCGTTGAATCTAAGAAGAACACACGATGGAGATCCATGTGCTCTGGGAGAAGAGTACTTCAGAGAAAAGTGAGAGTAGTGAAGCTGAAATTCCCAAAGGCTGGAGTCGACAGGAGTCATTGATAAACAGAGGGAGACATGGATAGTGGATATTTACTCCAGAGAGAAGTCACTTCGGAGGAACTGGAGTGTGAAGGCATGAGAACTCACAAATCTTAAAGTCACAAAGGGGGTCATTCGGAGGTCATAGTGACCTAGTAGAGGAGCTAGGGCTCACTACTCAGTGTTACCAGGATCGCCATAAGAAGGGTGCGCGGGTGAAACAAACATGCGCGGGTAACAATAGGGGACCTGTGTAAAATAATTTCAGGGTCTAGCAGAGGCCCAAAGAGCTGATTCATCTCAAGTATTTGAAGATCCTTCACCGGGAGGTCGTGCAGCCCCTAGGAGGGAGGGGTTCTACATCAAATTTGTGTTGTTCAATAACATTTTTTTCCTTATTTTTAGACTTCGAAAATATATCTCTATTAAAATGCTTTCACCAAAAAAATTCATCAACCTCAAATACTCATATGTGTATCTAATAGTCTTTTTAATTTCCTCTATATATAGTGTTATTTTATTTCCTCTAAGCATTTAGAATAATGTACATCCATATTATGTCTTCGTGCATTATGGATTTTAGTGAATGGTTTCATTAACAATAACTATGATGCATACACTTGATGATTTGGGATGAATTTCATAAATGAAAAACCTGATGAAGAACCCCACTCCACACTTGTTGAATACTAGTTGCCCAATAAAATCATTTTCTCATGAATGTTGTTTATATATAATTGATGCTAGAAGATAATGTCATTAAGTTGAATGAACTTTTCCTCACCATGTGATCCTTGAATAAATTTTCACGTGTCAATAATTTCTTCTAATGTGTGAAAAATAGGCTCTAGATAGTATGATTTCTTAATAAGTTCAATTAATGATGTCAAGCTCCCAACATTTTTCCTATCCAATGTTTCTACAAAATGACTAAACATTTGATCAATATGGTCATGTGTGTGCCAGACAACAAGGAAGCTAACTTTTACCTTTTGAAAAATTACCAGTTCAACAAGCATGCTTAAATATCCAAACACATCATGATTCATGTTTTCATGGCTAGTGTTGTCCAACTGCAGATATATAACTTAAGGAAGATTACTAGACTAGTTAATAAGTACATGATTCATGTTTTCATGGCTAGTGTTGTCCAACTGCAGATATATAACTTAAGGAAGATTACTAGACTAGTTAATAAGCACATGATGAAGGCCATTAAAAACCATACAATTGACCAGGTGAATCTAAATAAACTTTTCTTCCTTCAAATTCTTTGGTTTATGGACAAAATGTGGAAAAAGTGTTATTTTATGATCCATGCCATTAATTATCAAACCTGGATATTTATTTGGAGCATCATAAGACTTATTTCGATGTTTGTACAAATTTTATCATCCATTCAGTTTTTGATTGCAACATTCTTGAAGTGATTTAATAATAGAATATAAAAATAACACAAAATGAAAATATTGATAACAAACTTTCATAATGGATAACTATCAATTATAACAAATAGTTTTGTAGAGACTTCTCTTTCTACCCCTTATGATTTATCCATTCTTTATTTAAGATAAGCATAAGTACTACAAATTTCCATCCTTGACTTCTTAGTTATACGAAAATTGTCTAGAATATGAATCATGTCTAGAATAATAATAATTGTCTATTAGGTGTAGTTCAAGTGCCCAACAGGAAAATTTGTTTCCCTACGTGGGTTCAAATCCCACTTTGTGACATTTTTTCTCTTTGTGAGAGGAGTGTTATCCTCCCCAACTAGGTTCAATTCTTGTGAGTGACATATTGAGCTCTTAATGAGTATATTTTAGTAACGTCCTTGAGCCCTATGTTGACAAAACCTGTGCCCAATAGGTTTTCGACGATGTGTATTCATTCTGATTTTAATTAATGTAAGATTTTGTTTTTTGGGGAGTGGAACTAGTGATAATTTAAAACACTTCATATTCAGCATTTCAAGATTATTTATCATATCTCAAGATGATCTTATCTAGATCATAACCAAGATGATGTTTATATGTAGTTAATTATTGTCAAATAAAACTAAGACACATAATCACCTTTGACGTATGTGGATCCACCTCAATAATTACCATTGACCCATTTTCTTGAAATTATAATGGTTTTTGAATTCCAACTCATCGATGAGATTTTTTCTAATGAGGCCCATTTTGGACCACAAATTTATTCTAATATGATTAGTATCATTTGTATAACTTGTCCCGTGAGTTGTTTCTTGGGATTGAATACCTCATCGTGAAGGGATTTGATTTATAATTGCTCTAAGAGTCCCTTCTACAACCTAGTGTGGGGATATGTTGTAATGTGGGTAGCGTTGATGTCACCAAATGTCATTTAAAAAAATTATAATACTTATAATAATTAATATTAATAACACTAGATATTAACCAAAGATAGATACAAATACAAATATAAATGTGTATCTTTTAGCATGTCTGAGAAAGAGATATGAGATTTACACCTAATATAGAAACTGCTATATAGAGATAAAAAGAGAGATCAAATTAAATAGAAATAGAAATACTACTATATAGAGAGACACTATTAGTATGAGATTTACACAGTTATATTGTTGCAATGTAAATGGGAATTTTTTAACCGCAATCAAAATTTTGTTTTTACATAGTTTTTTTTATTTTATTTTCATAAGTTTTGATTTCTATTGAGTTGATCCATTGTAGAGCTTGACAAATCCTAGATTAAAATGAGTCTAAATTGGTTGTAGACAGGGATGATTTTAGGGGCTAAATTTTGCTCATGGGCTAATTTTCCAAGGTTTCCCCCTTAAAAAAATTCGCTATTCTAAAAATGATTCGCCCAAGTTCTATAGGATAAAATTATTTTACCTTAAAAATCGCCAAAATTTTATAAAAACTGTATAAACTCTTTAGAAATTTGAATATTTTTACAAAAATATTGCCAAACATTTATAGTTGGCATATGAAGGATTAGTAAGATTTGCCAAGGTTTCTACGTTTTAAAATAAATTTCCATCCTTAAAATCATCCCTGGTTGTAGAGGAGAAATATCCTAACATAAATTAAACTTATTAGCGATAGAAGAATAAGAATGTTAATCTTTTTAACATACTAAACCTTAACTACATCACAATGCATTATGTGTATAAGTCTATAAGAGAAGTATGGGATGTTGTAAGAAATATGCATGAGAGAAATATAGAAGAGAATCAATTGTCCTTAAAGGAACCTATATAGCAATGTGGAGATGGATAAAGGCACATTAATGGATGAGCACCAAGTTGTGTGATAAATGGGTGGAAATCAGTATTGGTCGGTGTGAAGATATTGGAAAAGGAGGGGTGGCTACCATACTTGATGGTTTGTGGAATTATGATATCATCTCTAAATAATATGAACATTTTTTATATCAAACCTATATGTCCACTTTGAATATACTTTGCATGGTGTCCTAATTGGCACTCTTGGACCTCTATTGCCTCTCTTCTATACTTATCAGAAATAAAATCCACGGGTTTACAAACCCATGAACCACATGCTAAATATCAAAGAAAAAATGATGCAATTGGGTCAAATTTGAACCATTATCCATTTATCTTCACTTAACCAACTTAATTATCATTGGTTAGGAATAAAATTAACCAACCACTGGAACCACTAGGCCCCGGGGTACAAATAATGCACTTTTTACAAGTTTAATCTGGTCTGGTTTAACCGTCCACTGGGCACTAGGAATACTCATCCAAACATCCTTGATAATCGTGAGTCTAGTCCAGTTTAACTGGCCCATCAACCACCATGGAAAAATAACACTTAGTATTTTATGAAGGGTTAAAACTCGATCTGATTGACGAAAATTTGTCCACTCACGTTTCAACGACTCTGGAAACCTCAAATTCATTCTCGTTGTTGAATTTTATATCCTTTGGTTCAACTCATATCCTTCACCCAAATTTTGATCGTCATATTTGGATCATCAAGTTGTTTGGACATCATATAACCCATGAAGTTCATAATAAATTTGTCATGATATTGTTCTTATCCAATTGAGATCAATTTTTTCGGCCCTGTTACACAAATACTCACACTTTTCATGACCACACACAATCCAAATTATAACTAGGATTCAACTTCCCCATGCAATCACCTCATCTTCAAACTTGATTTCATTCAAAGATCATACACACATTAACAAGGAAAACACATATAACATCAAGAGGCATTCAAACATAGTTTGGATTCATAAATACAACATTTCTATTAAAAAACTTTGTACATGAATTATAAAACTCAAAATACCT
>JASDQU010686667.1:10059-29983 GCA_032191745.1 Picea mariana
CATCCTATCATCCTCAATCTGATGGAAAAACTGAGATAGTGAACAAATGTGGAAGACTACCTTCGTTGCTTTGTCTTTGATAAACAAACACAATGGTTCAAATGGTTACCCTTGGCAGAATGGTGGTATAACACTTCCTTTCATACTGCAACAAAAATGACACCATTTATGACACTCTATGGATACCACCCTACTTCCATCACTTCTTCTCTAAAATAAAAATATAAGGTTCAAGAAGTGGAAGATCACATCGAACATCAACAACAAGTTCTCCAAATCTTAAAGGACAAGATGACCATGGCACAAAATCGCATGAAACAACAAGTAGATCAACATCATAGTGAAAGAATTTTTGAAGTAGGGGATTGGGTGTTTTTAAGACTACAACCATACAAATAGATGTTCCTCAAGCAATCCAAGAAGGATAATAAATTATCACGAAAGTACTATGGCCCTTATAAAGTGTTGCAAAAGATTGGTAGTATGACATACAAATTGGAGTTGCTTGCATCCTCATGAGTACACCCAGTGTTCCATGTTTCATGCTTAAAGAAGGTTATATTCGACAATATCCTAGTTCAAACTGTATTTCTAGAACTTGACTAGGAAGGAAAAATCATATTGGAGCCTGAAGCCATCACTGACACAAGAATTCACTAGCTGAGGAATAGATCCATTTTAGAGTCTCTCATTAAATGGAGGACAATACCGGCTGAAGATTCCACTTGGGAAGATGAATCTTTTATATAGAAGCATCCAGAGTTACTCAAGCGTTGTGGACAACACTTGTCTCAAGGGGAGGGGCATGCTAAGCCCTAATATTGGCTCATTACTCCTTAATTGGGGCATATTACATTAGTAATGTTATTTTATTTATGTCATCTTTATTCCATTAGTTGTAATTATACCTCCTAGTCTCCTATATATACCAAGGGGACATTTTCATTTGGAATCATCTTGTACTTGAACATTTATGTGGGGTAAAAGGAGGTTTCCCCCTCGAAGAGGCTTATTATATGAAATTATCTCTTTTTCAAGGCATTGAGTACTTATTTTGAGGTTTTTCTATGCTATATTGATATTTGGTTCTTAACAGCATGCTTCAGATGGTTCAGTTGAGAGCAACATGGAGTCGGGATTAGGCCAAATATGCAGGGATGCAAATGCGATTAATAAGACACAATGATAAAGTCCTTCGATTTAATTTTAACGCGCCTAGAGAAGGTAAGCTTGGTGGTTTTTATTTTTTAGAGAGTCTGAAAAAGCGTAAAAGAAGACTCCACAGGGGTACCTTTTTCGAAGGTAGTTTAGTCGGTTCGAAAATGGGGTAAACTATCACTGAAAATATGTCTATTCAAAACCATTTTAATGAGTGTGACAAAGACAATATCACTTGACAATCTTTTCAATTTTAAGGATTCTGAAAAGAGATTAGCTATGGACTCACTGGCTTTTTCTAGATTTAGTCTCCCTAGTCCGAAAAAGTGAAATTTATTGAGGAGAACTCTCCCGGTGAGACGAATCTCCAGAGGTGTAACTTTTTCCTCCTTAATATACAAGCTGAAAAAAGGGGTAAACTCATGCCAATAGATTTTTTTCTGAACCAATTAACGAGTGTGAAAGAACAAGGTCACTCGACGATTTTTTCACTTTTAAGGAGTTTGAAAAAAGATTAACTATGGACTCCGTAGGGAATGTTCTTCTGGACCAGTTTAACGAGTGTGAAGAAACAAGGTCAGTCGACAATATTTTCACTTTTAGGGAGTCTGAAAAGAGCTTAACTATGGACTCCGTGGGGGTTCCTTTTTCATAAATTTAGTCCCTCAGGCCTGAAAAAGGGTTAAAATTATACCTAAGAATACTCTTCTAACGAACCAAAGTTCTTAGAGTATAGCTTTGTTCGTACAGTTGACCATCTAGACTGAAAAAGGGGTAAACTATTGTTAGACAGACGTGTCTTCAATTTTTAGTTTGGCAAGAGTGAAGAGCAACAAGATCGGTCGATAATATTTTCATGTTTATAGAGTCTGAAAAGGGCTTAAAGAAGACTCAAAGCGGTTAATTTTCTTAGTTAATCCAGACGACATCGAAAAGCATAAATGCAGTCTCGCCAGATGTTGCTTTCGGATCTCAAAGTGAGATTGAAAAACAACAAATATTTCTCATGCTCGACACTTCATGGGTCGATGTTTGGAATATCCTCGGGGGAGTAGTCCGCTCTGACGAAAAAAAATTTCACGAGGCTAGGGGTTCTGGAGATATCTATAGGTATCATTTTGGTGATGGTTTCCATATTACCTCCAGCATAAACTGCATGCATAGCCAAAGGATTGATAGGACAAGACCTATGTCCAGTCATAGTCAAAGTGAATTCACCTGTTTCAATTCTTCTTAACTCTGGGAGAAAACAAGATCTGTGGTGGAGATCATCCCAGGGTCTATCCAAACCAGTCATTGCCTCGATAATCACCTCGTTTGAGGGTAAGACTAAGTCTAAAGAATCGGTATCAGTGAGTGAACCTTGAGCCCAAATAGGCTTAAGAACCGGATCTAACTCCTGTGCGAGAGTCGGATCGGGGTCACCGGAAGCTTGCTGGACTATAGAGTACGCAAATTTTGTAGGGGACAAGAGCATGGCCATGCCATGGTTCCCTATCCCTTCCATTGTGGCTGATGGGGAAGGAAGAGTCCATAGATTGTTAAAGTAAGTCATGCAAAATGATGAGACTTGAAAAATTCCAGCCCTAGGCTGGTCGGGGACAGCCGATATGTATTTGACATCGCTGGTTGGAGGCGAGTAGTCAAAAGTACCCATCAAAGGTGGGCACAAACCAAACCCTATGTTAACGACACCAGGATGAGGGTTATCAACCATCGGGACTGTGGATGCCCCCGATGAAGGGTCAATGTGGGAGAAGGATAACTGATCAATGGACACGATTTGACCCTCGTGTGGAAACAACAAGACCTGAAAAACTGTCGCGACCACTACATGCATATTAGTTGAGAGGTGCATCGACCACTTCAACGTTGATGCACACAGTATTTCCTCCTAGCTACATGGCAAAAGAAGGAATGATTCCATGTGGTCGGAACAAACAACCGTCGAACGCGGTAATAAGAGTAGGTGATGGAGACAAAATGGGTTGGCCAATGGCCTTCCAACAAACCAAAGACATCATGCATGTCGAGGCACCCTCATCAACCACTATGCGGAAAATGTTCTGTGTAAACATTTTCGTGGTATAATCCACTCTATCTGAAATGCCACGTGGTAGGGGAGATGAGGTTTTAAGTTGGTCATATCAAGCATGATCGTTCCCAGATTACAAGTCTTAGCAGATCCTAAGGAAGATAAAAGATCCTTTCTCTGGGAAGGGAAGCTTTGGAGGACCTCCAAAGAGGACATTGCACAAAGGGTTTGTGACAAATCCTCCACCACAGAGTAGTTCTGGGTGGCCCTTGCGTTTGGATTGTGGGAATCTTTATTGAATGCACCTTTTGGGATGCATGTCATTGTTTCAAAAAAAGTCTTCTTGATCTGGAGAGGAAGAGGTGGGTTTTCAGATTCTTTACCCTTCTTAGAGGTGTTTGGCATTCCGTAATCGTGTTCCCAAGTTTCTATATAAGTATCACCTTTCATCATATAAATATTCAAAGTCGAGGGATTACTGGACGACGGAGAGGGTCCCTGACTGCCCCCACTTGCATTCGAAGAGGCTTGAGTTAAATTTTTCCATGTGGGAATGGTTTCATTAACACTACAGGCTGCTGCTGCACCAAAAAATTTTGGGCCTCTCTGAGTCAAGGGCACAGGTGATTCAGGGGATATTCCATGCAAAGGTTACACAGATATTTCAAATTTTTTCTCTTTGTGTTGCCCCGCCAACATTATTGTTGGGTTTCTTATCTCCCCTACCCTTCTTTCGTTGTTTATTCTTCCCTTCAGGTTACTGGGTGGCCTTCAGGTTTGTCAATTGCACACTATGTACATCTGACGTTTGGGTAGGTGGAGCAGCCGAACCAGTGGTCTGGTTGGCCGCTATCTGCTATATCGAAAATTGTTGCAATTGATTTGATAGTGGATCAGTGGGCTTCAGTTGTGATGAACCTACAATGCCATCAGCATGTGGTCCAGACTTCTTTCTGGTCTTGTCAAGTATGGACCTCGGTGCATCTGGAAAAATTTCATAAAGTAAGCCAGAGTTAGAGTAAATCAACTCTAGTTGTTGAGCTCTCATTATTACTTCTTCTTATGAAAAGGCCCTCGACGTTGCTATGTATTTGGATAACTGTGGGACCAAAGACTTAAGGAACCACTATAGAAAAAATGCTGGTGGGACTGGTACTTTTATCAAACTCTTCCAACTTCTCCATTTTTGGATGTGATCATAGATATGGTATGCCTTTGTTTGCTCAAATGCTGCAGTAAGAACGCATGCACCACCTCGTGCTCTTCTGCTCACAAGATCGTTCAAATTCCCCTTTGAGATGAAGCGTCTCTTTAGATTCCGTAGTGGAATCTCTGATGAAAAACCCGATCCATAGGTCCCGCCCTTTCTCTGTCACGGCCTCTACACGTGCCTGTGACCTTTTCCCTGACTTAATTTCGAGTTTTGGGGTTTCGAACTTCGCAATTTCGAAGTGCATAAACACCTTGTGCATGTGATCCCCGATATCCCGATCCCCAATTCTCCGAGCTGACATTAGCTAAGCCCCACAACAATGGAGCTTTCTCCCCCTTGTAGGGGTTTCAAACTTGCGATTCCAAGTTGCAAGGACTTCTTGTCCACAGGATTCCTGATATCCCGACTCGCGCTTTCCTGATTGACGATTCTCCTTCCGGGACTTTTCCCAATATCGCTCAATCGCTGCCACGCATCCCAAGAATGGATGGTTCTGATTACCCCTCGCATTTTTGAGACCTATGATGTCCCGAATTTCATGTCCTCAAGAACTCTGATTTCCGGAGTGCCGATATACCAATGTCTAGTGTCCGGATCTCCAGAATGGACGATCACATGACACATGTCCTCTCTCAGATGGACGACCAAATTTGTGTCGGGGTTTTCAAGGTGGACTTACCCGATCTCCTATCCATGGGAATGACGATATCACGAACGCCGATATCCTGATGCCTGTCGGGACTTCTGTCTGGTGTGAGAAGGGTTAAACCCCATGCACCTCCTGTCTGATTCGACAGATGACGGGATTTCCGAATGAGATCCAATGGCTCACGATCTCCCCCTTCTATAGGCTGCTCCTATTCTCTCCTGGACGTGACATCTTCAACGGTCCAGATTTCTTCGGCCGATCCAATGGGTGATGCTTCTCCCCTGAGCTTGCACACTTTCATCCCAAACGTGGAAAAACTTGAAGTTCCCAAAGGCCTCAACCTTTGCTCCCTTTCACCTTTACTAACTTCATGAATTTGAGTCATCACCCATGTTCTTGATAACGTTGTTCCTCTTGAATCCTCAAAGGATTCCAATGTCTGCGCTATTGCAGAGTCTTCATGCATGCACTGTGCTATCTCTCCTGAGCTTCTCACACGCTCAGACCCCTAAGAGATTTTTGTCTTTCTTCCCTTCTCCTGTAGATGGAGAATGTTTGGATGCCCTCCTGGCTATCCTTCTGCTCAATCAACCTCTTGCTGAGTCCACAGGGTGTTCAACAACCCTGTGAAGATCCCTCAATGGGTTCTTCTTCAAATCACAGAACTCAAAGAGTTCTATTCTTCTTGCGCCTGTCTGCACACTATCTCTGTGCCCTCCTGGCAGAGTATCTTCCTTCCACAGAACGTTCAATAGTTCTATCCTCCTGTGCACCTATGCACCCACTCAATGCCCACCTGGTAGATCTTCACAGAAAGCTCAGTGATTCTGATTCTTCTAAAATCACAGCAAAGTTCTTCCCCTATGCACTTGTTGCACCTGCTCAATGCCCACCTGGAAGAGCTTCACAGAACTCCTCAGAGCTTCTGTCTACAACTGTGTATCTCCCACACAACCTTGCCTCCAAGGTGTTCAACAACCTCGAGGTCTTCCCTGAGTTGTTGACTCCAGTTCTTGTGCCGCAGCACGTCTTTGTCTGAAGCCACAGTGTCCAGAAGTGCAACCTCTGTGCACGGCTATCAGAATCCGCAATGTTCTGTCACACCCTCCTGGTGTGAAGCCTCAAAGACCTTCACCTGAAATCAGAGACACTCTTGCAAATGAAAACCTACAGTATACATCTACAGCACATATAAACACTCATAGACATTCATTCAACACATAATACTTGCAGGAAAAATTGCTCTTTTTATTAAATATGGAAAATGCCTATTTATACAAGGGTGTTCCTGAGTACGGCCTGTAACAAGGTCTCGACTCTTCTCTTCTCTTCTCTACTCTACCTCTCAACTCTTCTTTGACTACCCCTTACTCAAAATGAGATCTGAAATCTCTTTTACTTGAGGGGGCTCTTAGAGCACTTCCCCCCAATCTACCTACCCTATTCAATTACATTGAATGGGCTGTCTAGTCCAACATATGGATCTAGATCTCAGCCATACAAACATTAAAGGCCTATCTACTTATGCCTACACAAAGGCACATCTTCACAGCTCAACAACTTCAGCATTAAATTACATTGAATTCATATTTCAAATGAGTCTGCGCCTCTCTCTTCAACGCGCGATTTGAATTCACTAATGTGGCTGGATGGCTGGCTAGATAATGTGGAGAGATTCTCCTGCATCATACTCCTCAGCTGCAAAATTCATGAGCTCCTGCTCATGAACTTCCCATCTTAGCTGTGGCAATCCTCCTGAATCCCAAATCATCCTCTGGAGATGTTCATCTACTCCATCCTACTACTACTACTGCTCTTCTACCCAACCTCTCCTCACTGGCAGTTTCTGTTGACCTCAACATCAGCCTTCTGATCTCCTCTATCACTGCATCCAGCTTCTCCAATGGATGGCCCTGTTCTTGCAGTCTCCTCAACTAAAAAAAATTTCTGCAATTGGGTAGATCATCATGATCTCCCATGCCATCCTCTTCATCTTTATTTGTGGCCTCAAGTTGCCACTCTGCTGCAGACTTCTACTCTGTAGTCTCTTCCTGATTGACCTTCTGTTCAGTCACCTCCTCTGACAGCTCAACTTCTGTTAGTTCTCTTGCTAGCTCTGGATTGTTCAACCAATCCTCCAACATCTCCAACTCCATCTCCCATGGAGTGATAAATCTGTCTACTTACTCTTTGGTTTCCTTTGCTGCTAGCTTCAGTGCTGCAACTTCTTTCCTTTCAGCTCCTTGACCAAAATCATTGATCCATTCCTCAGAATGCTCATTCTCCTCTCCTTCTGCTTGGGCAACTTCCAAAGTCTGCTCCAATCCCTCTTCTTTCCTGACAGTCTCAGCCGACTGTTCTTCTGCTATTGCTGCATCTGCAATACAGACTTCTGCCTCCTCCTGGGAAAGTGGTAGGAATACTCCAATTCCCCCAATCATTATCAGGCTCCTTAGATCCTCCTCCTTTGTTAGCTGTACCTACTAATCCAAACTCATCTCTGAGCTCATATGCTCTGTCAGCTCCTCTGGCTGATCCCAATTCATCTGCTCATCCCTGCCGATCTGGCAATATGTTTTACTTTGAGTAGGTCTAGGGAGGATTTCAATCTTCTTTTTGGAAGATGAACTAGTTTCTGTTTCGTTGCTAGTAGAGTCTTTTAGACTAAGTATGTTCTTTTCAATCTAGCTAGCCTCCTCGAAGGCCTCTAACAATGTGGCTTTCTTAGATCGTTTAACCCAAATGGATATACTTTGATGCAAGGCCTTAGTATAGTATGCTATGATAAGATTCTCGGCAGGCATCGAATCTGTAGGGATTCGGTTCTTAAGTGTTAAGAATCTTTAATTAAAGTCTTTAACTTTCTCTTTCGGGTTCCTTCTTAAGTTAGAAAGTTCCATGACTAGGACTTTCGGAGGCTTACCGTCTCCGAACTTTTCCAAAAAGCAAGACTTGAAATTTTCCCAAGACATGATGGTATGGGGTTGCTGGGCAAAGTACCATGTAGATGCATTGCCCTCGAAAGTGTAGGGAAACAACCTACAGACTATGTCTTCATGCTTGACATTGTGGAGAATTATGGCTAACACAAACTTTTTAATGTGGTCTTCAACGATTTGTTTAGATTCAGGGTCAAACTTGGGAAGCCATTTCTCCTGATGTTTGGGTAAGGGATGTTGATCTCCAGGTATGGCTACTGCATCCTGGTCGAGCCAAGGTCTAGCAGGATTGTTATGATTGGCAATTGGTGTAGTCGGTGTGGAAGGCTGAGAAGGGGAACTACCTTCTTTAGAAGAATCTTCTCTCGAAGAAGAAGGGGATGATGGAGGTGGTGAGGGAGGTATTCTACATCCTCCTGCAGTAGGAGTGAGGATTGGATCTGTAGGGTTGACAGTGAGGTTAGTTCCCCCGAGTTGTTCTATGATATCAGAGAAATCTAAAGGTTGTTCCAAAGGTCGATTTGGTTGCCTCAAACAGGCTAAGGCACTATGTGTTCTTATGAGATATTGGCGGACAATCTCTTGTATGTCACCACCTGTAGGATTTGGGGTCACAGGCTCAACTGTGATCCGTGGATCCTCGTTTGATGTGGTCGCTGTTTGAGGGCGAATGTTGTTGTTCAAATGACTTCTTGTCACTATAGGTGAGCGGTTAGGTGGTGGAGGAGTCTTACGACCGCCTCGTGCCATTAATAAATTTCAGTCCCTCCTTCTAGCGCCATTTGTTGACGAGCGAAAATGAATGCTCGCCAACTAGAAAAGTGGATCCGGTCCGGGGTTGTCTAAATAACCCAATCTGTTTGGGATAACCCACCCTGACGGGTTTAGTGGCTCCGTTGGCCGATCTAAGTCCTAGGAAAACAAATAAAAACTATACTATAGAACTAATCTAAATAAAAACAATAATTAAAGCTAACTAAATAATAAACCTAATATACATATATACAATCTATTACCTAAATTATACAACTAAAATTCTATAAAATTAAATGTTCAATTACCAACAGAATCAGATCCAATTACAAATATACAATATTTACAGATTACAGATTTAAATGAAAACCTGCAAAAGTCATTTGTAATCTGTCCTTAGACAGGGAAACTATTGTTTTTTGATTTTTATAATTTTACAAAAAGAAATTGAATAAAAACTATCTAGGCTAAACAACTAAAATAATAACTCTAACTACTAATCTGAACCACACATATATCTATCTAAACTACTTATATTACACTAACGAATTAACTATCAAATGACAATAACAAACTGACTTGAAGTAACGCTTCAGGCTCGTCCTGTATGCAGTAATTGATTCAGCAGTTTGGTGGGAGGAAACCCGCACCAGATTCTCCACGAGCTTCTCGTAAACGAGAAGCTGTTGTGCTCTTCAGATATAATTATAGGACAAAAAAGACATAAAAAATTACAACAATCTTATAATTTACAAATCATAGTAGTTAGATAAATCCTTGTGCAAAATTTGTACAAATCAACTCAATTAATAAAAAAGATAAACCTGTTTTCATTAAATTGAAATAGAGTAATTGCCGTATTTTTTAAATAAGAGAGATCAGGTATGGATAACACATTAAATTAAATCACATCAACATGCAATGAATTACGATAGCTAAAGTAGTTTATAATCGACTGCAAATTGACATGAATAAAACCTGAAACAAAAGTTTGATATATTGAAAGTGAAAGCTGTTGCAAGACATCAACTTTCATCTCAGTCTGAATCATAAATCCATAATCTGGTTCTCCCAACAGTGATGATTATGGGTTCATTACAAAAAATAACAAGTATTTAAAGACTTCCCACAGGGTAAAACATCCCTGTGGGAATTGTCAAATCAGTTTACAAAAATCTGGGGATAATCTCCCAAATCTGACTAAATCTAACAACCTATAACAAGACTGTATCACTAAACCATCTCTCAAACTACCACAGCATGCCAATTGGTCATTGAAATTCATATGCAACTGAAAGTGGACAAGAATAGACAAGTTTAGGTGATATTTTATTGGTAAAATTAACAAAAATCAAAATTCTAAGACTAGCTACAGAATCTGTTGATTCTGTAGCTGGTCTAAATTGAACATAGAATCGTTTCAAAACCAATTCAAAACTTAAAGAATTATATTCAAACTATTAAACAAATATCTAATTGCTATTTGAAAATCAAATGAATTATCCAAATCAAAATTCTATGCTAATTTGAGAGAAAACGAAATCATGGTCAACCGAATGGTAACAGAGATACATGCACTCTGTTCAATTTGTTATCACCATTTTGTGGTAAATAAAATCGCATTATATAATTTGATAGTAATGAATTCATTTTCATTAAGAAAGTCCAATCGAAAAAAACTGTAACGAGTTAAAAAAATCATGCATACAATAGTTTATGTCGCTTCAGCCATTAACAAAATCATTGTTGAATCCAAACAAAATCCACAGGATCGTTTTTCAAATTAATAGAACTGTGCCAAACATATACAAACGATCACGGTAATCGTGGCACACAACAATCATTCGCAAATCAAATCAAACAGGAATGAATCGAAACAGTTTGGAGTCGACACAATCGTTATGAATCAACACAGCTCCACGATTTTAGCGAATAGATCTTTTGCAGAGGTCAAATGTAATCAAAATCCAAACGAGAATATTGATTCAATACAAAACAGAGTTGTTCCTGGTAAATCGAAGTCAACAGGGTTGTTTTAAGTCTATTAAGAACCAACGAAACTAATCGAAATCAAACCAAATCGAATAAAAAACCAATCAATTTCTTATACTAAGCTGGGCACGACAAAATCGCATAACCAAATCATAGCTACATTTGAGTAAAACGAATCTACTGTACAAGATCCACAACATAATCATTTTTTATGATCAAACTATAACATAATCATTTCAAATGTATTAAAATGAACAGAGTTAATTTGAAAGAAAAACCAAATCCATTATATTAATTCAAGCAAACTTACAAGGAAAAATTCATATGGAAATTCATACCTGGACAATCAGAAAACAACTCAATCACGATAATTTGGAATTGACGAAGGCCGTTGCGGCTTTGACATTCTTGAAGACAATCAAACCGGTGGTTTTTTGTTTCTTCTCATTAGCCTAAAGCCTATCTCTTTCTTTTGACAGCACTGTAACTTGCTCCTCTAACGATTTCATCTTTGATTGCAACAGGGGAACGTCGACATAATAACGTTCTAGCCACACATTACATTGGGTACATGATGTTTTCTTGAGGTTTGATATCACAGACGAGGGTTTATTTAAATCACCAAGGGTTTCATATTGCAGCTTGATTCCCGGGTAGTTAGGGTTGTTTTTGAGGCAAGGGGGTAAATTAGATACATAGTCATAGGGTTTCTTAGAGCACAGGCCATGAGAATAGGGGTACTCTTTAGCTAGGAAATGCTCGATATCAGAGTCTGATTCCTCGCTCAACACAATGGGATTTTGGT
The DNA here is from genome assembly GCA_032191745.1 of Picea mariana. Classification (NCBI taxonomy): domain Eukaryota; kingdom Viridiplantae; phylum Streptophyta; class Pinopsida; order Pinales; family Pinaceae; genus Picea; species Picea mariana. The sequence continues at coordinate 21,604 of JASDQU010686667.1, forward strand.
CGATGTTCTGTTTAGGTTTGTTCTGGGCAAGTCTCGATATCAATCGAGCATTTTTCTTCCCTTTACTGTTAACAGTAGGATTACCCTTGACTTCCTTACTCACATGCTTCTTGACTGTCTTAATATCATCCTTAGCACATGGGTTAATCATAGCATCGGGTAGGTCCAAGTCGTGGCAAACTGAGGGTTTGACAGGGGGTAAAAGAATATGAAGTGGCACAGCTGGTCCAACCAAAGTCTCACTAACCATAGCCTTATCGATTTGAACAGACTCCGGATTAGCAAAGCCATTTCTAGATAGAAAGGCCAACCAATTATCACCATGAAGTCTCAAATGGTGGACGATGATGAGTCTAATCAAGCTGTGATGAAACAAGTTTCTATCAGCCTTCTCACGTTTGAATCTCTTAGACATATTGTAAAGACTACGCAAGAAGTAATGTGGCATAATCAAAGGATGGCCCATGAAATTTATCAATAACTGGAGGTGATACAAAAATACCAAGCCATACCGACCTTCACAGGTCACAAACTATTTAACTATTACCAAAATATTGTGCCACCTGAGTTTGAGGGTGGAAATAGGCATACCTTTATCACAGAAAACAACCTTTCGTGATACGAATAGTAATGGCCATGACACCTCATCGAATTGGGAGTTTTTAAACCACCTTTCCCTTGTAGCCGACAATCTTGTAGCAAAGATTATGAATTCTTCATTGAGCTTGAGTTGTATGTCACCGGATTTAGCTTGGCAACTGTCAAAGGTGAGGGCGAATTTTTGGGCAACCGAAAGGTTAAAACCCTCGAACCTCTGTATAAAAACCAGCCAACCACTGTTTTCTAAATCCTTACGAGCATTGTCAAATAGTAATAGAGTTTGGCTACCGTTTGGCTCTATGCATACCACTAGTGCCATAGACAGGAGCACACAGTGAGCAAGTGAACATGCTGGGGTTTGAACAGAGTATACGTGGAGACAGAAAGTTCACAGGCTTACCCGAAAACACCATAGGTGACTCGGGATAGGGGGATAACATTAATGATAGAATGTGTGAAGGTGGTGGAGCTATTTCGGCCCATGCAAAACAGTCACTTCCCATAGTACAACCGACGACACATAAATAATTCAAACCACTATGCATATATTAAAAACCATGCCATTCAATAATTAATGAAACCTATGGTAAGTTGACCAAAAATTTGTATAAGCATAGCGTTTTCATAATTTTTTAAAATCAAAACAATAATTATAAATCATCACCAAGGGTTCGATCATATCAAATATGCGTTGGGTGGTATGATTGCACCAAGGGTCTAATCCATAATGTTAATGATTTTTCATGAAACCAATGTGTAAAAGAAATCGATGAAAGAACATAGAAATCAAACCACCAATGCATCACAAACTTGATCATAAGAATATCATCACAGTCTTGTAAAAATGAAGTCATATTAACAATTAAAAAATGCCAAATGGCTAAAGATCTTGGAGTCTTGCCAATTGTGCGACTATAATCAAATTGGAAATGCAATGAACACATAGACAAGAGTAACCAAAATAATCTAGTGACAATTTTAATGTGACTTCGAAAACAAAGTTTTCATGCTTGCAGTCGTGAAAACGAGAACTAAGGTAAATGTGTGAACGCATGAAATAATAGTGTCGTTTTATTGCAAATAATGCGATGAAAATCAAGGTTTGAAAAACACTGGTGTAGGCAGCTTATAAGGATAGTATAAAAATGCGAATTGGCTGCCAACAATGGCAACACACTAGTAGAAGCAGTTATCTCTGTTAAAAGAACAAATTCAGATTAGGATAAGAAGAAAAATTCTAGCTCAAAAATAACAACCAGTAAATCGTGTAAACATCATCATTAATCAAATATTCTAGAAGTGTTTAAAGGATGAAAACTGATAGCAGTCTTAAGACAAGCGAGCCCCGATATTAAAGATAAAATATCCAATACTGCTGACAGAGCCACTGCTACCAGCAGGCGTCCATAGCCTCGACAGGGTTTCCATTTAACCCACTCTGACATCTGTATCCTACCCAAAAGTTCCATATCAGAATAAAGGACATTTTAAGGTCAAGAGGTTTCATATTTACGAATTTTCATATACCCGACATTACTTCGCTGTCAGCGGGCCTGTTCAATACCCCGGTGAAGTTGCTTGGCATCGTGCATGCATTTACCCGCTGCCAGCAAACCTGTTCAGCATCCCGACGGGTTTACAAGCACTTCCCACAACTCTTTTATTGATTTATTTTGTTTTTTAAAGATATATAGTTGAGCGGGGTGATGCTGAAAATTATGATATTTTAACATATTTTTTCAGACCTCAGCAAAATTTTTTAGAACTATCCTTTATTAAGATCCAGAGATGGTTTATTTACAGAACCAACTTTCTAAGGCAGGGAGACATCTTCTAATTTATTCCCTTAAGGAATAGGGACAGCGTAAAAAGATAATAGATGATCATGACAGGCTTTACTCATAGATCGAAATCAGTTAACTTCTTTCAAACAAGAGTCTTTGCCAACAGATGTAAATTTCAGAAGCATATAATTGATGTTTATACAATTTTTTAGCAGTCATTTCATTGAAGGAATTTTCTGTTTTCTTTGTCTGAATAGCTCAGCATGCAGGTATGTGTATTTCCAAAAACAAAAAATGATAAGCGCAAAGGAGAAATCAAAACCAAAACAGCGAAGAAAAAGCAAACAAAAGAAAAATATGTACATAGTATACTCGTCATCAAGCAAAATATCTTTTCAGGGCTTGGCCATTCACCGGATAGGTGTCAGGCTGCACTTCTAGATTCTGCAACCGGAAAGAGATGGGACCCAATTTCTCAGCAACTAAAAATGATCCAAGACATAAGTTCTGAAATTTCGTGTGCTCTCCCTTTCCCTCATGCGGTTTGTCCCGTTTCAAAATGAGCTTACATACTTCGAAGTTCCTATCAGAGGAAGAGTTAGAATCGAACCAGCTTTTGACTACTAGTTGATGCTGATCTAACTTACGTTTAGCTTGGGCTCTTACCTCCTCTAGCTTCATCAAAGCGTTAATTCATTTTTCCAAAGGGGGACAATCTTCTTCTTGAATTTTCTATGATAACTGTAGTGAAGGGAGAAGAATATGTGGTGGCAGAATTGCTTCTCTACCATAAACAAGAAAGAAAGGAGAGTTACCTATAGCAGCTTTTGGGGTTACCCTATCATCCCAAATCGCGTTTAACAATGCATTATGCCAATTTTTGTGATTTTTAACGACCGTTCTCTTGATGATTTTAATCAAGTTCTTATTTGTTGATTCTGCCAATTCATTGCCTTGGGGGTAATAGCTAGTAGAATACTTCAATTTAATTCCTTTTTCTAAAGTGAACTTGCTCATCTCAAGAGACGAAAAGTAAGAAGCATTATCGAATACTAAACAGTCAGGGATATCAAAACGAGTGATAATATTCGAATTTCAAAAGGCAAATACCTGACTGGTATTCACAGTTCTTAATGTGGCAGCTTCAGACCACCTGGTGAAGTAATCTGTGTCTGTTATGATAAAATTATTTTGCTGAGAGGATGGAGGGTTGATTGTACCTATGATATCAAGGCCCCATTGCTGAAAAGGAGAGTCTAGTGAAACGGGCTGCAAAGGAAAGGTTGGTTTCTGTAACCTCCCTGACACTTTCTGACAAATAGTACACTTACGACACAAGGCATGGGCATTTCTAAAAAGCGTGGGCTAGTAATAACTGGCTCTCAAAACCTTATGAGCAGTGGTGTCACCACCATCTTCTCCTGCATGCAACTCTAGTAGGACTTTTTCTTCTTCGTCTTTCTCAAGACAGCGCATCAATACGCCATAAAAAATTTGACGAAATAGAATACCATTAACGAAGTGAAAGGAGGCAGACTTTAATCTCAACGCTCTTATTTTAGTGAGATACAGGTGATAGGGGGATGACCCATTTTCAAGACAGAATTTTATGTCATCATACCAGGGACTGACAGAGTTTTGTGCACAACAGATTGCATTTTGATTGTGTTGTCCGAGGTTTGACATATCATTTTCTTCTTGCTGTCCAGCTGCTGAATCAACGACCAACTTGCATAATCCTTTGCCTCTCACTATTTGAGCTGGGGAAATTTCTATGTCGTACTCTTACAAGGAGGTGACCCAGTTAGCCCTCTTTTCACCTAGTTCTTTCTGCACTAACAGGTTCCTGACGGCTGGATACGGGACAATAACTTTCGTCCTAGATTTCAAAAGATAAGACTGGAAATGCTTGACTGCTTTGAAAACAGTGTAGGCTTGCTGATCTACTGTTGGGTAATTAAGTTTAGTTCCTTTGAAAGAAGAGCTTATAAAGGCAATGGGTACTTCGTTGTTTTCAATGTTCTTTTGAGTTAGGACTGCAGCGTAGGAATGGTCAGAAGCAAAAGTATGGAGCGTGAAGTCTTGGGAAAAGTCGGGGCTCATGAGAGAGGGAGAGTCTATTATGGCCTTCTTTATTGCATTAAAAGATTGATTTTCTAAGGGTCCCCAATGATATTGGGCATCTTTCTTAATTATATTCTGTAAAGGTCTGACGATTTCGGAGAAACTGGGAACGAATCTCTTAACAAAGTTTATCTGGCCTAAGAAAGACTGCATGAACTTTTTGGAAGTAGGAGGGGGAAGTTTCGAGATGACTTGAGTCCTTTCAGGGTCGATAATCATCTCATTGCTTGACACAATAAATCCTAAGAGTTTACCTTGTTCTACTGTGAAGATGGATATTTTAGGATTCAAGGAAATGCTGTATTTACGACATCACTGTAGAACGGCTCGTAAATGAGCTAGATGATCGGTTTTGTTTTTAGAAAATACAGGCACATCATCTAAGTAAACAACGATGGACTGATTGATTAAGACTTGGAAAGCGATGTCCATCGCTCTTTGGAAAGTGGCACTGGCATTAATCAATCCAAAGGGCATTTTCCTGTAAGCATAGGTGCCCCATGGGGTGAGGAAGGTAGTTTTAAGTTGGTCTGGAGGAGATATCAGGACTTTGTTGTACCCCAAAAAACCATCCAGTAAGGATAGCCTCTCAGAACCAGATAATTGTTGAAGGATCTTTTCCATGGGCGGGATAGGGTAGTTGTCTTTATCAGACGCTCTATTAAGGTTTCAGAAATCGACGCATAGTCGGATTTCCCCACTTTTCTTCCGAACAGGAACAAGGTTAGAAAACCATTGAGTGTGCCTAACAGGGAAAATTATCTTAGCATTTAGGAGTTTATTTAATTCTTTTTTGACGGTCGGTTCAAGCTTAGGGTGCATTTTTCTCAATTTTTGTTGAAAGGGTGAGGTTTGGGGTTTCATAGGAATGACGTTTTGTATGATGTTAGGGTCAAAAGTTTTAAGGTAATCAGAACACCCTACCCCTAGATTAATGCACTGCGGATTCTCCTTAGTTCCTAAGTTTACTTTTTCATATGATAATGAGAAACTATTGGTTTTACAGTTGACCGATTTTTTGAATTTATCTTGAAGATCATAAAATTTCTCTAATCTAACTACAGATTTAGGGATCGAATTTACCATGTTCGATGAAGATTCAGGAGTTCTCAGATATGGTATTACTGTGAAATTGCGCAAATTGTCGTCATGAGTGCATTCTTCGATCACCGCGCCTTGAAAAGTTTATTCCATATGCAGGAAGCTAATAATCTGCTGGTTGTCGTCGAAGACTCTCCGATTCGTGATGTTGTCAGGAACGGATGGCCTGAACAACAGTTCGACGGAGAATGCATCTGGGGACAAGCCTTCTACAGGAAAGAGTTTAGAAGCTACGTTAGCTAATAGATCTGCTTCATAATTATTCAATATAGGAATAGAATTTATATTGAAAGAAGAAAACTTATTCATTAAATTCCATACCTCGGATTGGTAGCTTTTAATATGCGGAGACAGATAGTGGATAGAATCTCTTACCTGTCTAACCATGATTTCAGAATCACCGAAAATGACCACATTTTGAATGTTCATGTCTAAATCTTTTCTGAGACCCTGCAGTAAAGCCTCATATTCTGCTGTGTTATTAGTACATTCAAATTCTATCCTACATGCAATCAATGTTTTGTTACCTGCCAGATCGATAATAATGCAGCTTGTACTAGCTCCTTCTTTGGACTTTGACCCGTCAAAATAAAGAGGCCAAATTTGATTATTATGGGGTACATGAGACCATTGTGTAGAAGCTGCTAGCTGCATGTATGCTACAATCTCAGACTGTTGTTCTGGGTTGGTGATAGCTGAAGCCTCAACCATGAAATTTCTGAAAAAGGTATCCATCCCTTGTATCTCAGGTGAATCGGCAGAGGGTGTAAATGGTTTGTTGAGATCGTTCAGATCTGTGACCGTGAACTTAAGGTAGCGTTCACGATTTACCTTGATCTGGTTGGGCTTGCCGTTCTCTGGAAGCCATAGGTGAGACCAATATGTCGCAAAGAAGCCATGTAGCTGCTCCGACCAGTCCCTGCTTAAAAACAGACCATACACTTCTGGAATATCCACAACAATAATATCAATGACTTGTGAACTTTGGGGTTAGATGATAATCTTATAAGCACATTCCTTAATTCGCCTACAACTTTAACATTAGTTCGATCAAGCTGGATGATTTTTAAAGTGGATGGTTCAACTTCAGCGTTAATCTTCTGACACACAGACCATGGCATCACATTGGATGACACTCCTGAGTCTACCATACAATTGTGCATGTTTCTATTAAAGATTTCGAAAGTTAACAAAAATGGAGGTACATTTCTGTGAGTACTAAGGGTGGTAGTTTGTGGCTTTTTACTTGTAGTTTCTGAAGCTACTTTATCTACATTATTTACATTATTTACATTATTTACAGGAAGGTTTCCTTTGTCTTGAGGATCAGGATTATTTTTAGTGGAAGTCTTCTGAGGAACTTTGTTTAGAACAACCTCGTTACTTCTTGAAGTGCCATTTTTACCATTCTCTGCGATATTCTGTAACATTCTTTGTAGCAAGAATGGAAATTTCAATAACTCATAAACATAAATGTTAGCCCTTAAATTTTTAAGATATTCAACTAAATCATAATCTAAGGGGTTTACATGACTCTGTTTCATTTCAGCAGGTTTAGATTTCTTTGGAGGCGAAGTCGTAGTGTTTTTGGAAGAAGGATTGTTTGTTGTCTTACTCCTAGTATTATAGGGATGTATTGTCTCGAAGTTAGCCTGAAAGATGCTATCCAAGAAGTGTCCAAAAATATTTGGAGAAGACTCTTCTTCTTGAACTGTCTCTTGTTCAACTACCTCCTCAGGAAGCTCAGGAGGCATCACGTTATCTTGGGCTTCTAGAATTGTTTGAAGGGCATATTGCAGACTTTCTAGATTGAGGCCTTCAGTATTCGGATTAGGTCGGTTGGTTGGGAAAGGCTTCCTGAACGGGGGCTTGTAAGGCTCTTTGCTCGATGAAGCTTCTTCGATTGTCCTTTTCAAGTCTATAACTTCATTCGACAGTTTTTGAACGACTTTTGCTAAGTTTTCTAAATCAGAGCTGTCAGGTTGTGTTTTACTTTGAGTAGGTCTAGGGAGGATTTCGATATTCTTTTTGGAAGATGAACTAGTTTCTGTTTCATTGCTAGTAGAGTCTATTAGACTAAGTATGTCCTTTTCAATATGGCTAGCCTCCTCGAAGGCCTCTAAAAATGTGGCTTTCTTAGATCATTTAACCCAAATGACTATACTTTGATGCAAGGCCTTAGTATAGTATTCTATGATAATATTCTTGGTAGGCATCGAATCTGTAGGGATTTGGTTCTTAAGTGTTAATAATATTTGATTAAAGTCTTTAAATTTCTCTTTCGGGTTCATTCTTAAGTTAGAAAGGTCCATGAACAGGAATTTCGGAGGCTTACCGTCTCCGAACTTTTCCAAAAAGCAAGACTCAAACTTTTCCCAAGACATGATGGTATGGGGTTGCTGGGAAAAGTACCATGTAGATGCATTGCCCTCGAAAGTGTAGGGGAACAACCTACAAACTACGTCTTCATGATCGACATTGCCGAGTCTTATGGCTAACATAAACTTTTTAATGTAGTCTTTAGTGATCTGTTTAGAGTCAGGGTCAAACTTTGGAAGTGTTAAGTACCTATAACAGATCTGCAAATATACTTCAAAAATAACCAAGAATAAACCATAAACCATTCACTATAACATGAACACAAGAAATAGAGAAAACCCTTGAGGTAGGGTAACACCATATATTAATCCTTATGGAAGGATAAAACTCCTCAAGCAATCCTTGCTTGTACAATCACAATATTCTTCACTATGTTTCATTACATTGCCTAG